>JARHVA010009521.1:110000-275000 GCA_037957365.1 Torreya grandis
ACTTTGACCTTAGTTCCATTGGTTCTATGGCCACTTTCAGTATGAAAATTTATATTTAGTTTCAAAATTTGTTTCAAGTATTCTAGATAGAGTCCATATTTTGGAGTAGTATGATAGTGGTTTTATAGTTGCATCCTTCATTTATTATTTTATTCTATACCAAGTGTACCTGATTATAACCACCTTTGGAAAAATTAGTGTCTCACCATCGTGCTACTAATTATAACTACCTATGGGAGAATTAGTATCATTGACATGTGTCATTGTTTCTTAATTATAACTATGTATGAGAAAATTAGGGGCAACACTTATTTATCAAGCTTTGAAGTACCACCTTTCCATTCTTATGTTGTATTATGCCATTTTCCAACTTTGCCTATTTTGTTTGAATTGGATACTACACTAGTCAGATTCCTCCACTATAAGATAGAATTATAGTGACTTGAGGTCCCATCATAGGACTATATAGGTAGTATTCAATGTACATTAAATTTATCTTAGTCACCCCTTAGCCACACTCTCACCATTTTGTGAACAATTTAATATTGAACACTCTCACCATTCTATGAGTAATTTCAATTTGAATGCTCTCACCATTTTACAATCTTGGACCATTTAGTATCTCATCATTCTCCATCAAGTTGAGATGATCCAAAAATTCAAAAAACATTTGAAAATGATTTATAAAATCTAAAACAATGCCATTGACCACTTGTTTACCTTAAGTATTATGGGATCCTTAGCTATCTCATAAGAAACCACTTGTCATTTAGTTTCCCCATCCTTATTGTCCTTACATCTCACACTCTTGCCATTTTGTGACCCCATTCCAATATTCTTTTATAACATCCACCATTTTTTTCTCAATCATCATTTTATTTTATCCCACTTCCTAAGAGAACTACATTTGGATTGAAGTTTTTATTGGATATTTCATCCATGAAACTATGTAGGCAATGTCCACTTGCCTAGTACATATGGAGATAGATCGACCACCCCCTTCATTTTCTTCTATTCCCCTCATTTTTTTTGTTTATTTCATTGTCTCTTCTCATCTATTGTCAATTTTCATCATCTTATTTATTCTTTATTTGTACTAATATTATGAATACCCATTGTCTATTTATTATTTCTCTCTGTTTTGTTTTGTTTCTTTCTTTTTTGGGTGTTTATTTATTTATTTTTTTGCCTCTTTGTTTGATTTCTTGTTGTGACTTGATTCTATCTATGTGCATTCATTGGGTGATTCCTTACACATTATTCTTGAATCCATCCATATTCAAATGAAAATAGTGTCAACATGGTTTTTATCATTAGTGCATTATTTTGAATTATTTATTAGATCACATGTTAGTTTTTATGCATAATTTGTCCAAGTTATCATGTTGTTCTATCATGATTCCTATCATTACATGCTACAGCAAAAATTATCTTCAAGAGTATACATATCAAATAAGAAACAATATATCTCATTGGCACTACAAACATTCCCAATCAATCTATATCATACCCCAAATAGAGTAATTAAATAATGAAATAATTATCTTCCTTGCCAGTTTGGATGAGCATCTCCCTACCAGCAAGTTGCCCAAGTTCATCTTTCTCCTTTGTACCCATTTTCCATCATATTCCATATCATGTTTTCCTCTATTAGGGTACAATTATTATAACTGCCTCTAGGCAAATCATTGTGTACCCTCCCACTTGCATTACTAATGATTTTAATCATCTTTGGGAAAATCATTGTGTTTTCATCTATTTGAAGGTTGATGATTATAGGTGTCTATGGGTGAATCATTCTCTTTTTTCTACCTAATTGGGGCATGTTTTCATTGTGATAATGCTTATAACCACCTTTGGGAAAACCATTATCCCTATACACCTAATTGGGGCATGTGTTTATCCTCTCATTGATTATAACCACCTATGGGCAAATCATTATTTTCTCTTTTTACTAATTACAACTAACTTTAAGAAAATTTGTATCTTGTTACCCTAAGCCTTTTTTTATGATTATAACCACCTTTAGGCAAATCATTACCCTTTTTTTATACCACCTATACTGATGATTATAACCACCTATGGGAAAATTAGTCCCTTTTACCCCATTTCATCTTTTTAGTCCAATTGTTTCCTTCTTTCGAGGAACCAATTATTGACCCCTTTGCCAACTACTCCATTGAGGGGGGAACTATAGTTCATCCATTGTCACTAAAGTAGTAATCATACATGACCCTTTCATTCTTTGAGAAGATGTTTCTATGCTTACATCTTACAATTCCTTTCCAAATAGGGACAAACTGTAAATACTTAAAACTAGCCACCAATGGCCTTTGATCAAACTTCAGACTGAGTCCTACCAACCATTGCAAATTAAGCTTAAGAATCACTAAACATCTCAAATTTTCTTGTGCATCATTCATCAAAGATCATAATCCCATTGAACATCCCTAATGGGGGTATCCTATCATAAACAACAAAAACCTCTCATGGGTTCATCTCTAACCATCCTGTGACATCACAACATGCAATTTGGCTTATAGACCTATTAAGTGGGGAACATGGATATAAAAATAAAATATTGAAAAGAGCTAAAAGCTTAATAAAAATTAATTAACAAGATGAACTAAATTAAATTCCTAATTGAATTATCCATGTGCAATTGATGAATTACTAAAAAAGGAAATTAAAAAATATGAAATATCTTAGGTTTTCATAATTACCTTTTGTGAGTTGTCAAGTCTTTGAAAATATCTCACCCATGCCTATTCATTTCAAATCATTATTTCTTGACACATTTTAACTCCATTGGGGTTAATTAACTTACTTAGAATAGGTTTTAACCCATTCCATGTTTAAACTACACCTTAACTCACTTTGAGTTGGGGTTAGTTCCTAAGCATATAAATACAAGCATTTATCTCTTCATTTTAAAGCTTAGAAATTATATAGTTATAACGTAGGTTTTATAGCAAGATTCATAGTAATGGCATTATAATGACAAAATACTAAGCTAAGCCATCAAGTAAGCATGAGCCACATCAAACAAGCCATGGTGGTGCCAAGGGGATAAGGAGCAAAGAATACTCCATTTCCAAAGACTCTTTGAACATAAACCGATCAAGACACAAAAAAATCACTTGGATCTCTCAATAAAGGTAATGATTGTTGATTCTTTGCATTTTTGTTAGGGTTTCAATTATAATTTTTCCATTATACTCCCCCTATGATCTAAGCTTACATATGTTAGCATGTTAGTGTGTTGATTTCATTATTTCATGAACTAACACTTGATCTAACCTCCTCTTTATTTTCAAATTCTTATGATCATAGTTGTGACCTAGTAGATACAAACCTTGGTGAAATTCCCCATAATCTCCTTTCAAGAGAAGCAAGCCATGAGGATAGTATAAATCATTTGATACATGTCAAAATACACATCAACAAAACTGAGAGTAATGTTAGCCTAATATGGGAACTGAGAAGGCAAAACAACAATATTTTTATGAAATAGGGAGTGTTGATGATCAAAATTTTCATGTCAACCAATCATTATTTTCACCTATCATGAAAGTTAAGTTGGAATCATACTAGTCTAATAGTTAAGGTCTAATAGGTCACAAAGGATCTAAAATATATGCTAGGGGTTTTGAATGTTCTAAGAAATAAAAAGTATGCCAAATACTAATCCATACTTCATTATAATTTTAGAAATCAAATATTCCATTTGATTATGATGAAGGAAACAAATATGAATATATAATCAATCTTATCTGATAGATAATACTTATGATCAATATAATATCTTGAATTAAATATTTATGGTCCCTTATAAGTATTTATTCTTACTCAAATACATTATAATATCCACATTTCACTTAAAAATATCAAAAGAAAAGAAGAAAAAAAACCTGAAAGATAAGAATAGAATATTGCAATGAATACCAAAGAAATAAATTGAAGTAACAATTAACATATTCACACAAGAAACTAAATATGAAATAATAAAATACTAACTAGAGATAAAAATTAACTTAAATTTAAACCTAAACTCAAATCTAATTTATAAATAAACCTTCAAATATATACCATTCATGTATAACCTTCATGATCAAAATTATCATTTTACCAATGAATCTATGCATCAAATCATAAATGCTCAAAAATTTGACCACTAGCATTGTATTCACATGATTCACATGATTGAATAACTATTTTCTTACCAATTCCTATTCATGCTTAATATTTTTGTGTAATTCATTGAATTCTTTCAAAACCACTTATAATGTAGAGTAACAATTTTACTAATTACAAAAGTCATAATAAACGTTCATCATAATAATACAATTATTTAAATGATGTAATGTACTAAGACCCCCATTTAGTAATTTTAGATGTTATGATAAAAGTCTTCAATATGACAGAATCAATTTAAAACACTTGGTTTTAGAAAAGAGAAAGAAAGGGTGTCTAAAATAGGCTCAACACTTGTAAACATACTAAATGATTTCATAAATTAAATGAGTTAGAAAAATAAAAATTTACCTATTTAAAGACAAAACACTTAAGAGTGTGATCTAATTTAATCATTTCTTAGGTAGCTAGATGCAAACCCTTTTGATAATAAAATTATTTTTAAAGGGTTAAAGTGTTTGGTTAGTGTGGCATGGAGAAAAAGATAGATTAGACTAGGAGTTTTGAGATGGATAAAAAATCTAATACAAAATCCTTAAACATGAATTATGAAAATAAATACTACTTTAAATATATTAGTAACCAACTCAAGTTCATTTATAAAACAAAACATGAATATTGTCATGTAAACCATCTTACCATTATTATATACTTATATAAATTTATTAGTCTCCATGTACTTTTCCTTCATCCTAATGAATAATTTTGTTGATCAAACTAGAATTAATCCAATCAAAAGAAAATATCAATAGAAAATGAAATATTATTCAAAACAAACAAATAAATAAAATAACTATTGATGAAATAATTTCAATGATGCCCATTGACTAAATAACACAACTAATTTCCTTCCATATATTGTAAGTGAAAAGTATTTTTCTCAAGTATAGCATTAATCTTATGTGGTCCCAACCAAAGTTAATTAAACTTATGATGCTTACTTGGATCTTCATGGGCTTTATCCCAATAAAGAACAAGATCACCAAATTTAAAAGTTTTTTTAGAAACATTTTTATAGAAAAAATTATTTAACTTTCTTCTAGCTTCTTCCAACTTTTGTAAAGTAGTAATCTTACTTTCATCTAAATCTATTAAATAATTGAGTCTTTGTTTAATTAAATTTATATCTTCTGATAAATATTGTAAAGTAGTATAAGTAGATGAGATTTGTAGATCTATAGGTACTATAGATTCAAAACCATATGTTAGACATGAAAGGAGAATATCATTTAGATGTTTTAACAATGGTGTGATCATCCCATAACATCTCAAATATCTTAATATGCCAATTTATTTTATTCTCACAAATAATTTTCTTCAAAATGATAATTAGATTTTTATTTATACACTCAACATGTTCGTTCCCTTGAGGGTAATAATTAGAAAAATAATTAAAAATAGTAGAATATTTTTTTATAAATTATAAATATTTATTTGAAACAAATTGAGGACCATTATATGAAACAATCTCAAAAGGCACACTAAATCTAGAAAAAATCTAATTTTCAAGAAATGAAATAATTTTCAATGTAACTAAACTTTTAAAGCTTTTGTTTCATACCATTTTTTAAAATAATCAGTCACTCTGTGTGTGTGTGTGTGTGTGTGTGTGTGTGTGTGTGTGTGTGTGTGTGTGTGTGTGTGTGTGTGTGTGTGTGTGTGTGTGTGTGTAGTGAAAGGAGGTTGAATGTCTGATATAAAACCAGTTTCACATTTAGTAAATTGATTTTCAGGAATTATGGGATTTAAAGGCATTACTAGTAATCTATCCCTAACAACGAATAATTTATAAGGCATGCAATAATGTAATAACTTATAACTGTCTTGAAACAATGTAGGCTGATAATAGCCTACATGTAAAATATTATAATATATAATTTATGTAGCATAATAAACACCAAAACTACCTTCGTGACATCCCCTGATTATTTTTTGGATTTGATCATGAGTAAGGCACCTTAGCAATAGTCCATCATGATTTTGATAAAACAAAAAAAATTCTAGTTAGTAGAATTTTAAAGCCTACATTCTTAATGATCTTCTTTGTCTTTTATCCAAATTTTCAAGTCAATCCTAATTTTCAAAATAATATCCAAGATCATGGTACCGATAATATTTAGCTATTAAACAATTCCAATATTTCATTTTTAGTCCAAACGTAAAAGTTTTTGAAAATCAGTGACCTTCATAGACTAAAAATGAGGTTTTACATTTAATGAATCATCCATAGACAAAATCAAAATATTAATACTAGAAGAAGCATTTTTATCCAATTTTTTCGCTAATTCATTTCATTTAATAGTTTTATAAATTTGAAATTCAATGTCAAACTCTAGGATTCTTAAAATCCACTTTCCCAACCTTCCTTGAATAGTAGGTTGTTTTAAAAGACAAGATAAAACAAGTACATTAGATCTTATGATAATTTTATATCTCATCAAGAGATATCCTAAAACAAATGAAAAAAAAATTAATTGATGAAGAAACTAATGAAAAAACAAATTTTTCAATAAGAGGGTACCTGGTTGCTACGTCTTTCAAAACATGACTCATATATCCAATGGGTTTTTCCTCATTATTTTTATCTTTTTGTGTTATCACAACACCACTGGATTTTTATGTTGCATTAATGTAAAAGATAAAATATTTAAAAAAAATAGATTTAGGAAGAACCAATGCATTTGTAATAGCATTTTTCACATTGTTAAACGCATAATCAACTTCTGCATTTCACACATATGGCTGGTTTTTCTTTAACAAAATTTATAAAAGATTTGATTTATCATTAAAATATTATATAAACTTAAACACAAAATTAATTTTAATATATAATTACCTAAAACTAGACTGATCTTTACATGGTTGCAATTTTTTTTATTACTTTATCATATTCAAGATCAATTGGAATGCCATCTTTAAAATTAATGTATCATAATAACTTGCGTTTAGTCACACTAAAAATAGATTTATTAGGATTAAGGTAAATACCATATTTTTTACATCTTTCAAATACTTCACATAAATTATCTAAATTTTTTCTGTTTTTAGAATGGACTGTAAGGTCATCTAAGTAGACTTGCATGACAATGTCGATTAAATAATTAAAATCTACTTGCATAACTCTTTGAAAAGTTACACCTACATTCATGAGACCAAAAGGCACTCTATTAAAGGTAAAATTTCCTCTCTGCGTTGTGAAGTTTGTCTTGTGCCTATCATCTAGATTGATAAATATCTAGTTATCACTAGAAAATCCATCAAGCAAAGACATTATTTTATATCTTGTAACTTATTAAAGAATTTTATCAATACTTGGAAGATAAAAATTATCCTTTACACTAGCCTCATTTATATCTCTAACATATACATAAAGTTTGATATCTCTATTCTTTCTATGCACAGGTACTAGATTAGCTACCCATTCAGAATATGTTATAGGAAAAAAGATACCACCATTGAGCATTTTATCAAGCTCTTTGTTGATGATGTATTCTAATAAAGGGACTATCTTTCATATTTTATACCTAATATATTTAATACCAAGCTTAATAAGATTGTCATGTTTTATACAATTAGTATCATACCATTTTAAATCTTTATAAGACCAGTCAAAAATATCAATAAAATCTTTTAGAAGTTTAGTAAATTTTACCTTCTCATCAAGTGTACAATGAATTACCAAATAAATAAATTTTGGTTCTTATTTAGTTCCAAGATTTATTGGGATGGTCTATCCAATAGTTCTCCTATAAGGTTCTTTTATAAGTGAGAACTTAGGCTGGTCATGTGGAGTAAACATGGATTCTAAACTCATCAAACTAGATAGTAACTTATTAATATTCAATTGTAAATAGTTTATGTAGTTAAGAACATAATCATCACTATCAAAATAATTACCTTTAATAAAGACATAAATATGTTCATCACAATAAAAAATAGGCTAGTTCTCATTTAAGTCAAGAATTTTAGTCCTAAAAATCTCTCATAATGAGAATTCAACATCAAGTCTATATCACTTATGGTAGGGTTAGAATAAAAAACAATTTTATTAGCTCGTATATTAAATTATTTAAGAATATGGGTGATATTAAATGCTTCAAAATTTTCAAGTAAGGACCAAACTTTTTGAGTATACCAATAAAAACAAGTTTGGTTTATTTTATAAATCTTCCTTACCTATCTGATAACTAATTTAGAATCCCTAAATACCTCTAATTGTTTAATACTCAATTTATAACCTTTTCTAAACCAAGACATAAGGATTTAAATTCTGATGTATTATTTGTAGTATCAAAACACAATTTACAGGCATAATGAAAAATATTACCTATAGGAGAAATGAGACAAATTTTTTCACCACTTATAGCTTATGAATAAGCACCATCAAAATACAAGGTCCATAAATCACTTATAAGAAACTATTTTGTTGTTGTTCAGTTTTGTCAAGTTTTAGTAACTCATATGTACCAATTCATGTTTAAACATAAGCAACAGTAGGTGGTATAGAATCAAAAGGACTACTAGACAAGTCTTGTCTTAGAATAAATGTAATTTTATTTCCAATTAGAATCTAAGTATTATATTTTCTAACAAATTCCCTAGTTGCTTTATATAATTCTCTACCCAAAAGTATTGCATAATTTTTAGGAATATCAAAAATTTGAGCATTAGTCATACATCTGATCTTTTCATCTTGTGCAACTTTAATCACAATATCTCTAAACTTACCACAACTTATTATTTGATGTGAATCAAAACCTATGATTTTATATTATCTATTTCATAAGAGATACCTAATTGATCAACAATAAATTTAAGCATAATATTCTTTAATACACCTATATCTAAAATGTAGTTATGTATAATTTTATCAGTGATTTTTATAGATATGTAGAAAGGTGGTATGTAATATATAGGAGGAACATACATTTAAGCAAAAATTGCTGACTAATTTTGTTCATTATTTTCCCTTTCTTCCTAAAAACTTAAAACATCTTTAGCATTTGAATTTTTAATGGCCTAATTGATTTTGTCAAGATGTCCTGGTAAACTAACAAACTACAATAATGAAAATCCTAATTTAATGGAAGACAAATCATCAATGTTTTTATAATCCCCTACATATACATTACATATATGCATATAATTTTTAGGCTTATAATAAGTATATTGAGAGTTATTAAAACTTGTGGATAAAGGATCACTATGTTTATAATTCATTGCACCATTATTTGATGAATTATTTTTTATATTCTTACCTTTATCCTAACTTTGAGAAGAGTTCTAATTACTTTTAATTGTATTAGAATAATATTTTTTATAGTATTAACAACATAAGCATTTGTGGTTGTGATGTTATCCAAAGATTCACTAATCCTCCACATATTTATATTTTCATCTAGATCAATTGAGATACTTTCGTTTCCTTGAATATATATTTTAAATTTTTGAACAACCATGAAATGATTAAGATCATGATATAATTCAAAAATGTTTCAATAAATAACATTTTATTCAATTTTATTGTTTTAAGCAAATGATGACTTACTTGATGAACATGGCTTATCATTTAATTGCCACTTGATGGTGACCAATTCATTACTAAGATTATGAATGGATGTTAAAATTTATATATTATCTAAATTTACAACCTATTTATAGCATTGGAAGCATAATGACTAAGAGGGGGTGAATCAGTCTTCAAAACTTTTACAACTTTACTTTATCATTCATGAACTATCAAAACAATAGAGTGAACTAGTAACACATTAAGAGCCACGAGCATGAAACAAAATCATAACATATAGAATAATTTTTTGAGTGGGAAACCCTCAAGGGGAATAAATCCCATTGATGATGCAAATGGACTACAGTCCTATAATTAAAACATTAAGATTTAGTGAAGCACCAACTTCACTTGGAGTACCAACCCCAACTAGCTAAGCACCAACTTAGCTAGGCTTTAACAAGCACCCAATTATAAGGAGACACCAACCCATATATGAATTATCACCATTTCATCCACATCAGACCCTTGCTCACCTTTAGAAAAAAAAAATTCTCATATAATATATTATGATCTTCTTCTTCAGCTCTTCACACATTCTTATCTTTCTCAAATTGGTCTCTAGCCTTCTTCGTTCAATTAGCCCTCTTCTTGACTTGGTTAGGTCATAGGAACTCGATAATAATATATAGAACCCATATAATATATTTATTATGGTTTTTTATACCCTGTTTATGGTCTACAATAGGTTGGTCATAGTATATTGGACTAAAACCCCTTTTAGGCCTTAAGGAGACTTAATTCAATTAGGCCTTCATTAGCACACATTACCATTTTAATATCTTAGAGCATTATAATAAATATAATATATAATGAGAATATAATGTATGACTTAAATATACCCCTACCATTCTCATCTTATGTCCATGACACCTTTTATCTACAACCACCACTTGAAGCATGTCATTAGCACTATTCACAATTAGGCATGCGCATACTTAGAAAGTCTATCTTGAACAACTAAATCAAAAACATAATCTTGTCAAACACCCATGGAAAAAATAATATATAAATAACCTTAAATAGCTTTAAAAATTCACTATGTTAATTATACTTTATTACATAGGGCAAAAGGACTCAAAGCCTCTTCTACAAGTAGCCAACTTAGAACTGCCAACTATCCTCAAAACATAGTCATGGAAACAAAGACCTAAAAAACCTATAAAAACACTTTAAAATAATTCTAATGCATATATATGATCCTATTATGTAATTATACCTTTATTATATAGATAGATAATATGGTCAAATGTAAATATCGGTCTTGTACCTCACTGTCTCATTTGAACTAGATAGGTCAACTTATGAACAATATTTTCATCATTTATAATAATCTCCAAATATTATATTAAATTTTAAAATGTATTATAGGTCTTTAAAAACATATCCATGCACTTTTATTTATCCCTAATCCATGTTAACACATCCCTAATCACCTTCTCACTTCACCTAATTTTCTCATTGTTTGCACCATTAAGCCTTTTACTAATAGGTCAAATTTTATACCTAGTTTAGAAAATTTGAGATTTATAATATTCTTGATAACCACCATTGACAATAAATAATATTCTCAATATTCAACCTTCATCCATTTATCTATCACCTCTGACTTGGCTAATTCTGACTACTACAGTAAATCTCCAATAAATAAGGCCTTTCTTATAGTGTCCACTCACTCACCTGACAAACCAGTCATAGTTGTAGGTACCTAAGAGAGTTTAATACATGATAAAATAGCTTAAATATCCATACCAATACATTATTATTAATTTAGAATAATTTCTTTCACATCAGGTCACTCTTAGGGTTTTTTGAGGGTTTAAACCATCTTCTAGTATTAACAATCAATCATAAATCTTAACCCATCATTCCAAAAACCAATGCTTGGAATTTTTAGCTAGGAAACTTCCCCATATACCATTAATATATTAGTTTCCCATTTAGAGGTTACTTATGCCAATGAACACATGAAAGTTCTTCTCAGGTTGAGAACCCTTCATTCTATACACTTGAGAAACCTCAAAACCACTTTTCATGCCTTTTCTTGTAAATTTTGACCTCAAAATTGGTCAAAAACCCTAGGAAAAAATATCACACCATTAAAAATTCTCACATGCTCATTCTTATCTTGGAAACTAATCTTGATACCCCATCTGGTCACCATCTCTCTCTTTACTCTCTAGGCCTTGATTTGTAAGTCACATTAGGCATTGAAACTAACATTCTAGTAATTGTCTAAGATGTAAATACATAATATACATGAAATACAACCTCTTACCATGATCAACCACTACCATACATTCTTCATATGCCTTGACAATACCTCATGACACCTCATTGGTTTAGGTAAGGTCTAGAACTAATCTAGCTACATGCTTGGTATGTAGCTCCTACCCCTTTAGGCTCAACTTGAGACTCTCATGAATGATAAAATGCCTAATATTAATGCTCCAATAACCTCATACAAATTATTATGCCTCTTTTCATCCATCTCTCCATGACACAAACCTCATACCTTCTCACAAGATCCCTACATACAAGAACATTCTTCAATGAGCTCATGAACACCTTTCTTAAAAACCTTTGACATCAATGCCAAACTTCAAAAATAAGGAACAATTCTCAAAAATATCCTCCTTTGTCATTTATGACAAATCATATTATATTTTGATCATTCTTATCTCCCTATTTTGGTCTTTTTCCCCCTTTGACATAAATGACAAAGTGATGTTTGTAACCCTTGGATCACATTCTTTGTAACCAAAATACTCAATACATAGGAATTATGAAATTATGAGACATAACACAAAAATAATCCCCATACCTCCATGTATACATTATTGGAACAACTTACCTATTCTTGGAGATAATGATCATGATTATCTTCCCCTAAGTATTTGACTTTTTCAATGATTTCTAGGGGCAGGAATTACACCTAATTCCTATCTTAGGTTTTCAAAAGTTACCTTTAAACGTGGTTTGGTCAATATGTTTGAAATATGATCCTATGTATAAATATATTTAGTTTTGACACTTTATTCACTTACCTACTCTCTTAAAAAATTACCCTTGATGGGAATGTATTTCATCTTTAAGTGCATCACAGGGTTCTTTGAGATGTTTATTGCACTTGTATTGTCATAATAGATAGGGCTGGGACTATCATACTCCACCTTGTATTATTTTAGGATCTATCTCATCTATATGACCTAAGTTCAATATGAATATATTATAATGTACTCAACCTCACAAGTGTATATATCTACTAATGGTTTATTTTTTATTATCCATGAAACTAAGCACCCACCTAAGAAGAAGGTTCATCCAATATTAATCTTCTCATCATATATACTTATTTCCTAATATGCATCTATGTATACTATCAAATTAAACTCCTTACTTATTATATACCATAATCTATACTCTATAGTCCCCTTGAGATACCTAACTATCCTTTTGACTACTTGCAGATGATTCTCTTTTGGATATGCTTAAAAACTTAACACAAGACTTACTACTTGTATTATGTTAGGTCTAGAGGCAATGGTGTAAAATAAACTTCTAATCATTGACATTTATGACATCTGATTGAACATTGAAGACTCATCTTTCTTACTCAACTTACATCCTATTATCATGGGTATACTAACTACCTTGTAATCCTCCATCTCAAACTTATTAAACATATCTATTATGTACTTGGATTGTGAAATGAATATACATTTTTTAGATTGAGTGATTTTCAACCCAATAAATAATTATAGTTCTCCTATCATGGACATTTAAAACTCTTTCTTCATCATCTATGCAAAGGCCTTTATCATGTTCTCATTATTTCCACCAAATATGATGTCATCCACATAGACAACTACTATCAGCTAATGTTCATCTTTTATCTTGATGTATATATTATTCCCTTCAACTCCTTTTTTGAATCCTCAATCCAATAGATACTTGTCCAACCTAGAATACCTAGCTCTAGGAGCTTAAATTAAACCATAGATAGCCTTTTTAAAATTTTAAACATATTCTTTGTCATCTAATAGTGAGAACCCTTTAGGTTGTTCAATGTAAACTTCTTCAATATTCCCATTCAAAAAGGTAGATTTGACATCCATCTATTATACCTTAAATCCTTTAAATCCTCCATAAGCTATAAACAATTTTATGGCCTCCAATATTGCTATTGGTGAAAAGGTCTCCTCAAAGTCTACCCCTTCAACTTGTACATATCCATTCCATACCAATCTAGCCTTGTTCTTAGTGAATTATCCATCTTCATTCAACTTGTTTCTAAACACCCATTTTGTGCCAATGACATTCTTGTATTTAGGCCTAAGAACTAGTTACCAAGTCTCATTCTTCTCTATTTAGTCTAAGTCCTCATTCATATAATCTATCCAAAATTTGTCTATGATTGATTCTATAAGACTCTTAGATTTAATCTTGGATAATAGAGAAATATTCTCTTGATTTATACTACTTATTAGTATTCTCCTTATTTGTATACTTGCATTCTTATTAGAAATGATTTGACATTCAAGGTGATTTCTTTGAATCTATTTTGAGGGTCCTTTTGAGTCCAGTCTCTATTCAACTTCTTCTTCCTTATCAACCTCTATAGTCTCTTATTCATTATTTAATTCCACATTCTCTAAAGTGTTCTTTGACTATGAGTGATATTTTCTTGTCTCATCAATCTTCACATTGGTGCTTTCCACTATATTTTATAATATCTTATTATAACATATATAAGCTGAGTTCATTGATGAGTATCCTAAGAATATGCCTTCATTATATCTAGAATCAAACTTTCCCAAGTATTCATCATTTATTTTGATGAAATATTTTATCTCAAACACTCTAAAGTGTTCCACATTGGTAGGTCTACCCTTCCATAGTTCATAAGGAGTCTTGTTGCCATTAGTCCTTATCTATCCTCTATTCAAAATGTAGATATAAATTCTTACTAATTATCTCCAATACCATCATATAATATTTATAACATCTATATAGTGAGTATCTTAAAAATATGCCTTCATAATATCTGGAATCAAACTTTCCCAAGTCTTCATCATCTCTTTTGATGAAACATTTACTCTCAATCACTCTAAAGTGTTCCACATTGGCAAGTCTCCCCTTCCATAGTTCATAAGGAGTCTTATTTCTCTTAGTATTTATCTATCCTCTATTCAAAATGTATATAATAGTGCTTACTACCTCTCTCCAATACCCATCATATAATATATACTCATTTAGCATAGTTTTATCCATCTCTTGAACTATATTAATCTTCCTTTTCATTACCCCATTATGTTGAGGTGTCCTAACTAATGAGAATTACCTCCTTATTCCATGAACCTCACATAGTCATCAAACTCATTAGACCAAAACTCTCCTCTTATATTAGATCTTAGGCACTTGATCTTCCCATTGTTCTAATTCTCAACAAGAGCTTTGAATGCCTTGAACTTGTCAAGAGCTTCTAATTTCTCTTTCAGGAATGCAACCTAAGTCATTCTTGTGTAATTATAAATGAGTCTCATGAAGTAGTTATTTCCTTAAATACTTTGAATTCTTATAGGCCTATATATATATATATATATATATATATATATATATATATTAGTATGTATTAACTCCAAGGATCTTATATTGGAGTATTCATTGGACTTGAACCTTCTTCTCATCTACTTATCATGTTAACATGCCTTGAAAAGTGTGTTTATAGGTTTGATTATCTTAGGCATGTTCTTCACAGACTTATTAGTGCTAATCTTGACTAGGTTATCAAAGTTTGGGTGACATAGCCTTCTGTTCCATATCCAATTTTTGTCTATCTTACTCATGAAACATCTCTCCTTCTTGATCTCATTCAATACATATAGGTTATTCTCAGTCCTCTTGGAATTAGAAATTAGCCTTCCTCATTTGGTTCTCATTATCTCATACCCTCTATCATTAAAGGTTAATGTGTGTCCTTAGTTTCTTAATTGACTCACACTTATCAGGTTATGTTTCAAACCTTCCACATACAACACATTTTGTGTCTTGGTCTTTTCATTGTCCAAACTCTAGACACCCTTAGCAACTATATAGGTAGTGTGTTGTCTCCAAACCTCACTATTCATATAGAATTATTATTTAATGAGATGAAATTATTTATGTCTCCTATCATGTAGATTGAGTAACCACTATATATATATATACCATTTCATGCCTTCATCTTGGATGTGAAAGGCAGTTTGAGATAGTATAGATTGCTTGTTGGTCTTCTATTTTTCCTTGATAAATAGTCTATCTTGATTCTTGAGTTTAATCTAATCCATGCCATCTTATTTTGGCTTCCACACCAAATTTTTATTCTTCTTATGAATTATAGAAGCTTCATATGTCTTGGTGAATATTTTGGACCTTTTAACTCTACTAGAGCATAATATTGCAATGTGTCATATATTGTGATAGATGTAGCAAATAAAATTTATGTACTTATCATGGTTTCATGATGAATTATAATTTATAGCATTGGGTTTCCTAATTTTTATTTTTATGTTAGTACTCTTGATTTTTTTTGACTTCTCATGCTCTCTCTCAAACTTGTTCATTTTCTCTATGAGTTGTTCATTCTCAACCGTTAAGGAATCTAGCTATGTATTCAGCTTGTTATACTCAACTTCCTTTGAATTAAACCTTATGTTGACCTCTTCTAACTGACTATTGAGATCCTTAGTAGTCATATTTTTATGTTTTAAATCATCAAGTGTACTTATGAGCTTAGCTTGAAGGTCTACTTCAAATTTTCCTTTTGTACTGCCATATTAGACTTCTTCATCATACATGTTGTCTTCTTGTTGATCACAAGGCATTATTATGCTTCTTAGGAACACATTTTAGTTTTTAGACTTGCCTCAAAGTACCATGATTTAATAATAATTATTGGAAGCATAATAATTGAGTGGAAGGGGTGAATCAATATTCAAAACTTTTTTAACTTTAATTTATCATTCCTAAATTATCAAAATAATAAAGTGAACTAGAAACACATTAAGAACCTTGAGCATGAAATAAAATAATAACACATAGAACAATTATTTAAGTGGGAAACAGTCAAGGGGATGAAAAACCATTGATGATTCAAATTAACTATAGTCTTATAAGACAAACATCAAGATTTAGTGAAGCACCAACTTCACTTGGAACACTAACCCCAACTAGCTAAGGACCAACTCAACTAGGATTTATCAAACATCAACCCCTTAGATGAATCAAAATCAAATTAGTGACCTCAAAAACTTTATCACCTTAAGAATAATTTGTTTCTCATACAACATATGATGATCTCCTTCTTCATCTCTACACACACTCCTATCTTTCTCAAATTGGTCTTTATCCTTCTTCATTCAATTATCCCTCTTCTTGACTTGGTTAGGTCATATGAACTTGATAATAATATATATATTACCCATGAAATATATTAATTATGGTTTATATATAACATCCTGATGGTGCACAAGACCTCCTTTAGATATTCAAATTTCTATTTCATTCACTTTAACTCTTTCAATCTTTAACTAGATAATTAGGCCTATTAGGCCTTGTTCTTATACTAGGTTCTTACTCATACACTCCTTGGTTGGTCATACAAAATTTCACATTTATATTTAAAAATAGTATTTCTTATTAAATTCCACAAACATGAATCAAAAATAATAATAGGTCAGTCATAGTATATAGGACCGAAACCCATTTTAAACTTTAAGGAGACCTAATTAAATTAGGCCTTCATTAGCACATGTTACCCTTTGAACATCATAGATCACTATTATAATTATGTCAAAAAAATATAATATTCAAATTAAATATACTAATACCAATATCATATTATGTCCATGACACCTTTTATATCCAACCACCACTTGAAGCATGTCATTAGCATTGTTTGTAATTAGGTATGTGCATACCCAAAAAGTTTGTATTGAAAAACTGAAGCAAAAACATAATATTTTTAAACACCCATGAAAAAAAATCATATAAATAGAAACTTAAATCCATAAAAAATTTAAACAAGGTCATTAGACTTCATTAAATAAGGTAAAAGGACTTAAACTCTCTTCTGTAAGTAGCCTACTCAAAACTGCCAACTAGCTTCAAAACAAAACATATAAATAAAGACCTAAAACAAATATAGAACCAATTTAATAAATTTAAAATTTATTTATATTTTCATATAATTTCATTATACCATTATTATATAGATATAGAATATGGTCAAATAGAAATATTGGTCTTGTAGACCAATCTCATAGTCTTTTACCTCATTGTCTCATGATGAATACAAGTTCAAATGAGACAATGAGGTAAAAGACTATGAGATTGGTCTACAAGACAAATATTTCTATTTGACCATATTATATATCTATATAATAATGGTATAATTGAATTATATGAAAATATATATAATATTTTAATCATATACAATGATCTCCAAATTTTATATCTAGTATTAAAATGTATTATAGGTCTTTAAAAATACCTCTATGAACTTGTATTCATACCTAATCCATAATAACACATCCCTAATCACCTTCTCACTTTTGCCTAATTTTTTTATTGTTTACACCATTAGGACTTTTAGCAATAGGTCAATTTGTATGGCTGGTTTAACACATATGGGAGATATAATCTAATTAGAAACTACCATGGATAATAAATACAAGTCTCAATATTCAACCTTCATCCATTTTATAACTTTGACTTGGTCAACTCTAACTGTTACAACAAATCTCTAAGAAATAAGACCTTTTTTGTAGGTTCCACTCACTCACCTAATAAACCAATCACACCTAGAGTTGAATAGGAGATTTGGATACATGGTCCAATAGTTTAAATAGTTTGACCTATCCATTATGATAACTTTAAAACAATTTATTTCACATTGGTCACTATTAGGGTTCTTTGAGGGTTCAAACCATCTTATAGTCTTAACAATCATTCATAAAGCTTATCCCCTCATTATAGAAATTGATGCTTGGAATTTTGAGATATAACCCTTCCACATATACATGAATATATTATGTTCACATTCATAGGTTACACATTCCAATGAACACTTAAAATTTCTTCTTGGGTTGAGAACCCTTCATTCTGTGCACTTGAGAAACCTTAAAGCCACTTTTCATGTCTATTTTGTAAATTTTGACCACAAAAATTGGTAGACACACCTAAGATAACCTATCACACCGCTAAAAATTCTCACATGCTCATTATTTATTTTAAATTGTTCTTGATACCCTATTCTATCACCATCTCTCTCTTTGCTCTTTAAGCCTTGATTTGCAAGTCACATTAGGTCTTGGAACTCACCTTCTAGCCACTATCCAAGATTTAAGCACTTCATATACATGACATAAAAACAATTAGGTCTATAGGTCTTACCCCTGTAGGCTCATCCTGAGACTCTCATGAGTGATCCAGTACCTCATATGCATGATCCAACATCCTCATATAGATTATTATGCCTCTTTTCATCCATATCACTAGGCCACCAACCCCATACCTTCTCATAAGGTCTCTTTATATAATAACATTCTTCATTGACCTCATGAACATGTTTCTTAAGAACCTTTAACATAAATGCTATACTTAATAATAGAAACAATGCTCAACATAAATTTCTATCATTAAAACCAATTTTTTTTAATTTATTTTCATAATGTAAACAAAAATTTACAGTTTCATTATAATCCATAATATCTTTATCATCTATAACCATTTTATAATTTAAGGGTAAAACATTACAAAAATATAATCTCAATAACTTTTTAGATGGTCTAATGTTAGGTTAATTTTTTTGGTGTAATCTAGTAAATCTACTTATAAACCCATAAATGGTTTCACCAGGATCTATTTAAATATTAACTAGTTCATTGACTAAACATAAATCCTTTTTTGGTTTAGAAAAACACAAATATAACTAATCTTCAATGTTTTTCCAAGTGTTGATAACACTTATTGGAAGACCAATAAATTCTTTGTATCCTTTACCTTCCAAATTCTATGAGAAAACTCTAAGATAAATTCTTTTATTAATTAAAACAAGGGTATTGCAAACTAATTTAAAATCATCTAAATGATCTTCCCATGACTCACTAGGGATTCCAAAAAATTTAGGTATGTTAAGACCCTTTAATTAAGGTATCTTAACTGGATGAGCACCAATATTGATTGGAATTCCATGTATCCAGGGAACGACTAGGGTCTGAGTAATGTATTCATCTAAATCATTTTCTTCATTAGTTGATTTATCTTGATCTCTATTGTTTTGAAGGCCTAGAATTAAATTTTAAACCCTATACTATTGTGTTTGTTCATCCTCCATATGAAATTTCAACTATTTTAATCAATTGATTAGGTTGATTTATACTATAATCAGTAATAGAAATAAAATCTTCAAGATGAAAGGAATATGAAATAAAATTAATTCTAGGTCAAGGATTAACATGTAAAATTTCTTTAGTCTTAATTCCATCCTATGATTACTTTATTGAATATGAATTTGCATTTCACATGTAAGACTTGCTTGAATGTCAATAATTTATGCTTCTTCTAATTATTCATTAAGTACTTCAATAATATGAAATAAATCATAAAGTTTATTATACCAAGAAAAATGAGTTGAACTATAAGCAGTGTTGACCTAATCTTTAGCAATATCAACAAAAGGTTGAATAATAGAGTGTGGACCTCCAATGGTCATAAACAACTAAAAATAAAACAAATAAGAAAATAAAACTTCTAAAAAGATCCTTACCAAAGTCACCAAATCTGTTCATGATTGAAATTGTCACATCAACCAATTATCCCTTTCACCTATCGTGAAGGCTCTGGTGGAATAATACTAGTCTAATAGCTAAGGTATAATAGGTCACAAAGGATATAAAAGACGTGCAAGGGATTTTAAATGTTTTGGTAAATATAAAGTATGTCAAATACTAATCCATACTTCATTATAATTTTATAAATTGAACATTCCCTTTAAGTATGATGAAGGAAATAGATGTGAATATATAATCAATAATATCTTATAGATAACACCTATGATAAAGATAATATTTTGAAAGAAAGATTTAAGTCCCTTATTAATATTTTTTCTTCTTCAAATACCTTATAATCTCCATGTTTCACTCAAAAAAGATCAAAATAAAAGAAGCACAAAGACTTTAAAGATAAGAAATGAATATTTAAATTAATACCAAAGAAAGAAATTGAAATAACAATTAACATAATCACTCAAGAAAATTATTCTAAAAAAAAACTAACTAGAGATAAAAACTAACTTAATTTAAACCTAAAATTAAATATAATCTAGAAATAAAGTAAACTAAAAGATTCAAAAATTTAATAAAACTTAATTTAATCTAATTCAAAAGGAAAATAACAAAAATATAACTATATTATAAAAATAAACCTAAATTGAAAGTAAACAAATAACCTAGAAGATTTATCTATAAGATTTAAACAACAATATCTATACTATCAAATAAGATCTAACTATTAAGAAAATACTAAAGACTAACTAATGACTAAAACATAAAAAGAGAACTAATTAATTTAATTTCACTTAATTACTAAACTAAAAAATAATAAAATAAAATAAACTAAACTAAATAAAATAAAGCTAAAACAAAATATTATGAGTCTTCAGAAAAGAGTCATCTTAGCGAAGATGAAGTAAATTGTATTGAGAAATAGTATTTTCAGTACATAAATCTTTTATATAACAAAAAATATAGTCTGAATGGATCAACAACATATCACATACAACGAATTATTCATCAATATTTGGGTCAAGTAGTTTAGACCCTACTCATATGACTTCAAATCTACAATCATCATAATATATTAAACCTAATAGCTTTTAGATAATTAGTTTATAAACTAAACAATGAAACTTGGATATACCTATGCTAATTATGCATATTACTTAGCCATAAAATAATGTGTCCTTGATATATTTGTAAAAGTTAATTCATCTCATAGATGTTGCAAAAAAAAGAGTATTATGATGAACTTTGAAGAAAATCATAATCTTCAAAAAAACCTATGTAATGTTCATCCTCTTCATATGTCACTTTGATCTTCTTTTATAATCCCTTTCTCAAGAGATGGTTGAGGGATAACTTATAACTAACTTTAGTTAGTAATTAGTTAATTCCTAATTGACTTTAACTAAGTTAATTAAATTTTAGTTATAACTTAACTTAATTTAAGACTTTAAAATAAGTCTTAAGATCAAAATAAATATTAATAGACCAAAAGGGACAGACACTAATCATGTGGGGACCCTTAGACATCAAAAACATATAAAATAAATATATTAAAAAACATAAGAAAATTAAATTAAAATTGCTACTAACATTTAACCATATGTATTATCCATAAGTTCATAAATTCCACATCAAAATATATATATTGTCTAAAATGTTTTCAAACAACTATTAAACCACTACCAAATATTAAAATAAAGACTTAAAAAATATTAAAACATATATAGTATCTAAAAAATTTGAAAGTAGTAGAATTAAACATCACTTAAAATTTCACTCATCATCTGAATCAAAAATCATTTTTATCAATAGATACCCCTTGTTAGTCAAATACTTTGTATAACTCATGGTTGTAATAGGAAACATTATCAACTTGACAACATCTTCATTATCTTTTCATCAACTTCTAACTTAACTTTATTTACTATCCTAGTGATGATTGGTGAAGCTAAGGGACTTATCTCTCATATTTTACAATTAAGAGGCACTGACCTTTCTTCTTGTAGCAAATGATGAGGGAAATCTACAAGATTCAATTTTTATCAAGTTTCAATTGGATTCATAGGTTCAAGAGATGAAAATTTTTAATTAAAGGGAACTAAAGCAAAATAATGAAATTTGGCTATTTTTTCCAAGTCACTTTCAAAAAATGGTTGATGGTTTTGTGGAGAATGTTACAAAACTAAATTATGTTAAAAATGCATATATTTTTACATACGCTGAGTTAAACCACTTGAATTTTCATTTTTATGAGGAATGTAGACACCCCATTCTGACCACAACTAGCTTTCGACTAGAATTTAGATTGATTTCTACCAAAAAATAAAAATTAAGCCTATAAATCATTAAACATCCCAATTTTTGCTATGCATCATTCATCAATTCTTAAAATTTTTTGAGGCATCTGTATTTGGAGTATTATACCATACGCAATAATAACCTCTCACAGATTCATCTTTAGTCACTTTGTAACCTAACAACTGTTAGTTTGCCCTATGAACCCATTAAGTAGGGTACTTGAACAAATCTTAAAAGAACTAAAATTATAATAAAATTGAATCATCTAAATCCTTAGCTAAACTATCCATTTGAAATTAATGAATATCTAAAAATGAAAATTCAAAAAATTAAAATATCAAACCTTTTCATTATTGCCTTCATGAGTTGTCAAGCTCTCCCAAAATATCTAAAAATATCTAATTTGAGATCCATGCCTATTAATTTAAAATCATAGTTATATGACAACTTTTAACTCAATTAGAGTTAGCCTCAACTCACCTAGGATTAGTTTTAACTCATTCCATGTTTAAACTCAACCTTAACTCACCTTGGGTGAGAGTTAACTTTGGAGGCTATAAATACAAGGCCATACATATTGATTTCTAAGATAACTTGGTGTAATATTATAATTATAATTTAGATGCAAAGAAAACTTCCAAGTAATGTTACCATGTCAAATTCATAATCCAATCAACCAAGCCAAGGTGCTAGGGAGAGAAGCAAATAGATCTTTATTGGTAAATACTTCTTGATGAATAAAACTAAGCAATCCATTTAGACCTAAAAATAAGATAAAAAATGATTTATTTTATGTTATAGTTGTGTTTTCATTTATATTTTTGTACCTATGCTCTGTTTAGTGTCTAGGCTAGAGGTGTTAAGTGTTTAGTGTGTTATTTTAATTTTATTTTATTGGACTAACACTATACTAACCTCACCTCTATGTATTATTTGTTCATATGATGGCATGCTCGATGGGACTGACACCCCACAAACTTATTCTCAAGGCATTTTAGGACATCTTGCTAACAATTTTCATGTCAAAATCCAAACTTGCTAACCAAAAAAATGGAAATTGAAGGTTCATGAATGTTTTATAGGAAATCACGATTTTACTCTATATAGTCACATTTTTGCTTTCTAGAATAATGATTTTAAACAATATCATGACTTTATAGTCATGATATTTTCTTAACTATAATGATATTGTGGTAATTGTCATGATATTGTGTTAGACTATCATAATTTTCTACTAACAGTCTATTTTGCAAAAAAAAATTGTGATAATGTAGTATCACAACTTTACAGTCACGATATTACATGATAAATAGTGATATCACTGAATAAGAGGTGATTTTTTGTGATAAGTAATTATTATTACCTAACCATAATAGTTTTTTAATTAACTATTTTGTGTTATAGGGTAAAGTTATATTTTTTCCTTAAAAGTAGTGGTATTGTCTTAAGTTTTGAAGTATTGTTTTAATAATAACGATTTTGTGTTAATACTCTATTTTGTATAAAATAGTGATTTTATACTAATAGTTGAAATTTTATAGGAAAAGTGGTGATATTGATATATATTTCTATGGTTTCTCACTCTATGTAAAAGTTTGGAAACCTAAGAGCTAAAACTCAAAAGTCATTTGCTCACCTATGTTTTTGCTTCTAAGCACACGGACCCCCTAACATCTTTTGTAAGACCTAAAGGCCAAGAGAAGACATTATTAAACACACTAATTTTCAAAACTCACATTTGAATTTGGTGTTTAAAAATCTTTAACTTGAGTTATTTTTTATTTTGTTTAAAGTTTTCCACACAAATGCCAAGAGGTTAAACTTCATGACATACTTCATTTTGGTGATATAAAAATGAACTCTTACTTTAGTTAAATACTCATAAGAGTTTCATTTTTGTGTTTATTTTTGAGTGTTTGTTTAGAAAAATGTGTGTTGCATGTATGCTCTCCCCTCATCCCCTTTAGGGAACTTTGGTGATAAAAAATGTTCACCTTTTACATTTGTCACTTTTATCCAAAAAAGTATGGAAGTAAAGTTGCTAAGGCCCTCTCCAAAATTTGCATGATTTGGGTGACCCCAAAACAATCCTAAAGTCATTTCACTTTATTTATTTCATGCATTTTGGCTTGTGGGCGGGAGTTCTTCACCTCCCAGTAGGTTATCAAAGGAAGTGTTGACCCAAGAACTCATCTCTTCACATCACTTCAACCCCACTCCATAATAGGGGTATACAAATTGAGGTCAACTTAATGGGATGCTTGTTTGAGTGGTTAAGCAAGATCTGTTAGTAAAAGACTAACTTAGAATGTATGTTTAACTCAGACATCATAGTACACTAAGTAATTAATGTATTTAGTGGCTGTAAAAAGGATAAGACCTTTTCACAACAAACTGATTAATATGTATCTAAATAATGTGTTGTACCCTAGTGTTAGCCACACATATCGGACCATTTAGAAATGATTTTTTTTTATATTTTAAATAAATCCTCTTTTTATGGACATATTTTTAATGCAGGATGAGTAGTTTGAAGTTTTATGTTGTTATACTAAATCTTGAGAGAAGAGGGGGCCTAAAAACCCTACTTTTCAAGTTCTTTTAATTTTTGGATTAACTTAAAATCCTCTCAAGAGCAAGTATATAGATGGAATTTGATAGTATGAAGCAACCTTGTTAGTTTTAGGATTTTGGACGTTACACTTAGGTGTTTTTGTCATTTTTTCCTCTTTAATTGCACTGTCTTGTGTTGAAACTATTTGTTTATCATACCACATCCAAAACAAAGTCATGTTTTCACATCACTATTCTTTTTCAAAGAGGTGTTATGTTGTTCATTTGACATCACACATTTTCCTTAGTCATTTGTCAAAATTTTGTGTGTACATATCACTTGTTTAAAAAATGCATCACTATGCTACCCATTCCATTCAAAGTCTTGTGCTTTATAGTTTTGAAAATAAACCATTTTCCATACCTTTAGATCAAGATAACATCATTAAGTTTCTCACATCATTTCAAAAACTTATTTCCTTGTGTCCAAATTACAATATTGAAACCATTGTGACTTTTTTGGTCTATACCTAGTATTATCATGCCATTCATTATTGTTTAGCTTGTTGTCTATTTAAATACTAAGTCTTCTAAATCAAGTATGAAAGTAACCTTGACAATTTTAAATTCAAATATTGATTGATTTATGTCTATGCCTCATGTAATTTTGGTATAGACATTTATCTATCACTTTTGGGTTGTACAACTTAGGCTAATTCTTTGCTCAATTTAAAGACTATTTTTGTGCCTAGATTTGGGAAAAGGTCTATCTTCCATATTCATAAATTTCAATGTATTTTTCCAAATGATCAAGTGTATTTTTAAGTTTTAATGCCTAGTTTGAGTCAAAGTGTTTCAAATTTGTTAGATTAAATCTCTTGCCTTTTTTGACCTAGTGTGTTTCAAAGTCTAGCTTTTGTGCCTTGTTCCAAGAAGACCTAGCAAATTCCAATTTTTTTTAAGACCTATTGTTATTTTAAAGTATAGATTTTGTGCCTTATTCCAAAAAGACCTAGTGAAATTACATTTTATTTATTTTCAAGTCTAGCTCTTGTGTTATGTTTCCAAGAGTCCTAACATCTTTTCCATTTGATCCTAGACCTAGTTGTTTCGAGCCTAGATTTCATGCCTTGTTCCTAAAAGACACAAAAACCTTTTTGCATATTTAGACCTAGTTTAAAATTATTTGAAACACTTTTTAACCTAAGTTTGGAATTAGTTGTATTCATTCACTTGATCATTTTATGTAAGACATTTAACATTATACATTTGATGTTATACTATTTTAAACCAAGTTTATCATTGACCATTTTAGAGAAACAACTCCATCCCTAAACCAATTTTTAGACCAAGATAGACCAATTTTTGACCATTTTTCTTTTAGACCTTGTTTTTAAGAGTTTATATAATCTAGGCCTATCTTTACAAAATGTTAGTCATTGATTCGGGTATGTCTTGTTACATTTGTAGTGGATCCATGTACAATCTAGGTTATGATAATGTGCTCATGAATGATGACTTTATTCAATACCCATATAGTGATGATGTAGTTTTTGAGATGGATCCTTATCATATTTACACTAATTAATCTTAAGAACAAAGTCAACATCCATTGTCCTATTATTTAGCTAACATGCCTCCCTATTCGAAGAAAAACCAAGATAAAACCATGTAATATTTTACTATTATACCATCAATTGTATAAAAATTTAAACAATAACCATATTATGTTACTATGCCATTGTCATATGATCACTATTTGTTTGGTCATCACTTGCCTGAAAATAAGGATAAATTTTTATTTAGAGTTACGGAGATAGGGGCCAAGTTTCTAATAAACTTCCCCCATGAAAATTCACCTAGCCTAGTTAGAATGCCTCTCAACATGCCTTATACCCAAATCATTGAACATGCCTCTACTAGCTATCCTTGAGTGCTCATGATGATGTTGTATCAAGACCTAAATATGCTTATCAAAGGAAAAGACCTCATGGAGGACCACTTTATATAAATGCAATAAGTGTATCAAACTTATTTGAATCTAGCATGCAATTTTAATGCCATGATAAATGTTCCACTCATAGAGCTTGCTCCTTAAATGAGAGTATTAATTGAGTTATCAGGTCAAGATAATCTAAATATAGACCCATTTGTGAAAATCACTTTAGTCAATGACATGTATAATGTCTCATCCATTTAATAAGTGATTATTTCTTCTATGTAGAACAATGTGCCAAATATGATGGATAACATGTGTCTTCTAATCTAGGACAAAGTGATTTAACTATACTAAAAAATAGTCCATGAAAATAAATGACTTTAGTTAATACCATGATTGTTTCATAAAGTAGAGGGTAGGAACTCCTATGTCCTAACCATAACAAGCTACTTTTAATCCTCAACCAACTACTTCTTCAAGCATGTAACTGCATGGACTAGGTAATCAAGTGCCAACTAGTGCTTTGCCTCAATAAAAAGTGATGAATGTTATTCCACCTCAATAGGTGATGATTGAAATTCCATAACAAAAATCATAGTATAGTTTACCATTGTAACAAAGGTAGAACATGATGTAATTTAGTAGGGGAAAAATTGTTCCACCTCAATAGATAGTGAAAAATGTACCTCTATAGTCATAACCCAATATACCTTTACAATCACAAATGTTGTCTAATCAATAATGTGTTTCCATTGGTCAAATACAAATGCCAAACATCCAATAACCATCTAGTTCAAAACTAGTGTTTATGCAACAAAGATGTACCATTGTCCAACAAGTAACAATTAGGAAATAAATGCCTTTCATTCAACATGTGCCATAGATCCAAAGATAGGACCATGGTCTACAATAAGTTCCCCTTATACAACTAGGTTTGACTAGTTGATAATAAGTCCCTACTCAGCCTTAGTAAGTGTAGTACTTTACTCAAATCCATATCCTTCTATTATAGCCATAATTACCTCAAAACTAAGGCTATTTATTGAATCCAAACTAGAATATTGTATAGTGATTCATGTAATTTTAATAACCAAATCCCAATCCGTGGGTACATTTTCCTAGATGGTTCACTCATCAAACCAACATTTCATAATAAACCATTCCTCCATTATATCCTAGTCAAGGTAATCTACCTTTGACCTCCTAACCTCCACCTTATCCAAATGTTCCATGTGGTTTCTTGTCATAAGAACTATAACAAATTAAGTATGCAATTGCTACTAATCAAGCAAGGAAGGAAACCAAGAATCTCAAGTTAGATGACATGTGTTCATACCCATTCAACATGGAGTAACTATAGATACCATTTCCTCTAGGGTAGGAAACACCAAAATTTGATAAATACAAGGGTAAAGGAGAATCTAAATCTCATTTAACAAAGTTATTTGTTAATTTCTATCTCATGGCTTATAGTAACATTTATTTACTCATTTTTTCCTTGAAGTCTAGTAGGATAGGCTTTGGAGTGGTTCTTAAAATTACCAAGGAGTTTGTTATCTAATTTTTATGACCTTTTAAACAAATTTGTGCAACATTTATCCTATAATCTCAAACATGATATTTCATTGGTAGATTTGACTCAAGCCAAGCAGAAAGTTGGTGAAACCTTCACAAGCTATCTACAGAGATGGAGAGTGATTTCTAGTCACATCACCCATAGCTTACCAAATAATCAATTGACCACTATGTTCACTAAAAATTTTCACAAGGAGATATCCTATCATCTGGAGCTTTAGTGTACACATAAATTTAAAGAGATCATCAACAAAGGTTTGTTAATTGAAAATTCCCTTATTAACAAAGGGATTATCAAGTTAACCTCTTCAAATCAAAATTAGAACCAAAACCAAGGAATAGGACAAAATCAAAGTTCTAACCAAGTTTAAGTTTAAACGTTAACAATAGCCTAGGCTATTAATTATGAAAAATCCAAGCAATACAACCATAATAAAAATGTTGTTATAAATGGATTAACTAATTCATGTCATGTACAAATGGCACAAACACCATCTACTTAGCCTATACCATAAATGCAGCTTACTCCTCATCAATAATTTAGTAATTAAGCATAGCCTTCACAACAACCTAAACCTTCTCAACAAGTGAAACAACCACTACCTTTGTAAACCCCTCATCCATGAATTAAAATCACTCCTCGAGTCTTTAGTGACCTTGGAGAACCTATCAAAGTAGTGTTTTACAAAGATAGACATAGCTAATATGATTAGTTGGATAATTCCAAGGCATTAACATGAGGGTATTCTATATTTAGACTAGTATAAAGAGAATGAGTTCTATGAATACCACCATGTTTATGGACATAATCTATGATGTTGTGTGGAGATAAAACACCTCATTAAAAATATATTGGAAAATGGGGAGATTACATTGGATAATAGAGCATCTACATCTAATTATAACTTAAATATCTAAAAAAACCATTTTTCACAACATAAAAATAATAATCAACAATAGCAATAATGAAGGTCAGATTAGCAACAACAATAGTATCAATAGTTAGGACAACAATATAAATATTAATAGAAAGAATAATAATGTCAACTAAATGGGAGGAACCAAGGCTAGAATGATTCTAATAACCAATAAACTTACCATGTAGTTGTACACAACTACACTAAAGTTGTAGGTCATATTTTAGGAGGTCACATTTCAACCATCACCAATAACCCTAGAGCAAGTGCTAATAGACCATGATCATTTCTAAACAATTTTAATCAATGCATCTATGTTATTAATCATTCCTTGACCTAGGAATACAAACAAGTATAATAACAATTAAAGATTACTATTTTGGAACCTTCTACTAATAAATTGTCATTATCCCATGACCACAACCAAGAGCACTAACAATCAATACTTATCTTATATGGCCCATCTCCATCATTATTTTCTATCAACAATGGTCATGTATCTAATCTTGATTGTGAAATCACAACTTGATGGTCAAATATTACCATTCCAAGACTACAACATCCTATCAACAAACTCATTCAACCCATTGTCCTAGCTAGGAACAATCTATATACCATTGTTAAGGAAAATCCATATGACATTGTGTAATAAATTTAGAAGACACCTATGTAAATATCCATTTTAAATTTTTTTCATATGTCTACCATCCACAAGAACATCTTAACAAAGCTCCTATGTCAATCCCTAGTTTCAAATGACATAAACCTAGACAAATTCTAAGATTTGGTTAGACATCTATCCCTAGGCCAATCTTTGACCAAAATGATATGTCATCCCTTATCCCTCTCCATAATAATCCCCTATATATTAAAGTTGTCATCACATAACACAAAGTCAAACATGTCATCATAGACAATGGGTCAAGTCTATATATTGTATCTTTGTAGGTCATCAAGCATCTATCCATAAATAATTACTATCAAGACCTATGATAAATAATAATGGGAATCAAAAGGCACCATAAGATTTTTCATTATCATTGGGACTTTGACCCACAATACCCTTTGTCATGTGTTATACCTAGACCTAAATTACAATTTACCCTTGGGTAGGCCATAGATACATGAAATTAATGTAATCCCTTCAACATTGCACTAGTGTCTCAAGTTATCTAACTCAGGAATGAAGTTCAACATCAATGGATATTTGTAACCCTATGAACATTGCAAACATTCAAAGGTTGAGTGCAAATGTTAAAACTTCTAATTTTTCTTAGATATAATTCCTAAAAAGGACAAAGATAAATAAATACTTGTCTAATTGCCTAAATCCAATTATATAGACTGAGATAGACTTGACTCATCTTCACATATGCCTCTTATTGAAATGTCTAATAATTATACCATCTCATCCAATATCCTAGGAGAATATTTAACCCATGATAAATTTCATATTACTAAGCTTTCTTAGAATCCAAATTCTTATGGAAGATGTAAAACCAATCCACCTTGTATGGAATGGAAATGAAAGGGGAAAGGTAAAATTCATAGTCCAACTCCTATCATTTTCACACTAACCACTAGTTAAGAAGAGGCCCTGCTTACCAATGATGAATCTTGGTTTTACAATGAAACATTTGTTGATTTCTATAAAAATACCAAATATCTCATCCTTAAAAAGATCATGGAGAACCAAGCCTATGAATATGGATGCCTCAGGCTAAATCAATAGGGTACTCTTGATCCAATTTATTTAACTTGATATAAGATAACTTATGGTCTCATATTTAAACCACATGGGGGTGACCCCATGTATCTTATTCATGTTCTAATACCAACATATAGTGACAATGATGCTGATAGTGAAGCAGAGTCCTATCATAACATTTATGAAGAACTTAGCCATACCAGCATATTTAACACCCATACCATTTGTACCATTACTTTAGTAAGTTGACATAACCCAGTCCCTCTTTATCATCCTCAACTTATAGCCTAGGACCAACAAGAATCCATAGTGTTTGTAGATGAGTTTGAGAATGATGAGGCCTTTTGTAATTTTCTAGGCCTAAGAGATAATGTTCCATTGGGAGACCACAAAAAATGGTTCTCTATCAAACTAGATCTTGAAACCTATTTTTGAGAATGAGTGAACACCTTTAGCCAAAAATAAAAGAATAAAACATTGAGGCCCCAAATTGAAAACATATTTGAGGTACTTTTAGACTAGGGTTAAAGTAAAGAGAAAGGCTAGTCTTTTAGTGAAAACATGTTTTAGGTGCCATTATATGGGAGTGTTCACCTTTCCTCAAATGAAGCTCATGAGAACACCAATGATGAACTTATTTTTGGGTCTAATTTCAATTCTTGAGAACAACATGCCTTTGATTGAATTGCCCAAGAATTTCAAATAGTATTTATAACATGTCCATCCCTACCATTAGGAGAGTTATATTCATCTTATTTAGGTGATATCAAAGAATTAGTCCAAATAGAGGACTTTGTAGTTGTAGGCTAATTTAGATCATTTTCAACCATTTTTTAAGATGGCTCAATTGTCCTCATAGAAGATATTTTAGAATTCAACATCAAGACTCCATCTAATTTGCAATGGATCAAATTAGGCAAGTCACTAACTAAAGAGGAACTTGAAGTTCTTACAACCCTTCTAATGGAATTTATAAACATATTTTCCTAGGCCTATTCAAACATGCCTGGTTTAGACCCCACCTTGGTTGTACACCATCTTGTTGTAAATCCTGATGGAAGATTAAATTGTGTAAGATGCATCCTTGTATTATTGTAGTGGAAAAAATCTTAGAATCAAGATGCATCTAATCGATCAACTATTTAGAGTGGATATCGAATGTTATGCTAATTAGTAAAAAGCCAAAAATAATCAAAATTTGCACTAATTTAAGATATATAAAAAAGGCATGCCCTAAGGTTTACTTTCCTTTGTTAAATATTGGCATTATAGTCAACTCCATAGAGGGGTATAAAATGTTTTCACTTATGGATGGTTTTTTAGGATATAATTTGATCTAGATTACACCAGAAAACCAACACAAAAAAATATTCACCATTCTTTAGGAAACATTTTGATATCAAGTTATGTAATTTGGTCTTAATAATTATGAGGTTACATACCAAAGATCCAAGACCATCATATTTTATGATAAGATTCATGACATTGTTGAAGACTATGTCGATGATATATTAGGTAAATCAAAGACCCATGTCGACCATCTAGTTGCACTACACAAAATATTTGAGAGGATTCATAAATACAAGGTTATAATCAATCCTAATAAGTGAATCATTGGTTTCACTTTAGGAAAATTGGTATGATTCATTATCCCTCATAGAGTCATTAAACTTCAACATACCAAAGTATAGGCCATTACTGAAATGCCACCACCTTCTAACTTGAAGTAGCTCTATAATTTATAGTGAAAATTCAATCTATTAGGTGATTAATTTCATAATTAGCTAAAAAAATGACATACATTTACACACTTATTGAATAAATGTGTCATCTTTCATAGGGATGAATAATACTAGATATCCTTCCAACACCTAAAGGAATATCCTGCCAATATACCTGTTTTGTTACTATCAATGCTAGGAAAGTCATTTCTATTGTACCTATCTACTATAAACAAAGCCCTAGGGACAGTTCTATCTCAGCATATGACAATGGAAAATAACATTCCATGTATTATCTAAGTCATATAATAGTCTCATATAAACACAACTATATGCCAATTGAAAAATCTTATTTCGCTATGGTCTTTATAGCCTAGAAATTGTAGCATTATATGCTTAACAATAAGATCATAGTTATTTCTAAAGTAGATCCAATCAATTATATACTATCTAATATATATTTAAAAGTACACATGGATAAATGGGTCATGCTTCTGAGTGATTTTGAGATCAAATACGTCAATCATAAATCTATAAAAGGACAACTACTTGTAGATCATCTTGTTAAAGCTCCCCTTGTAGATATTGAACCCCTCACTTTTCAATTCCAAAACAAGTCCATTATTACCATAATTAAAACACATCTTGAGTAGTAACACTTTAAGCTATATATTTATGGCTCATTCACATTGCATGGATTAGGGGTAGGCCTATTGTTTATTATACCATAGGGGGATCTTACTCCTAAATCATTCTATATCATCTTTCCTTGTGCTAATACAATGGTGGAATATGAATCACTTGTTGTAGGGATTTTTAAAGTGGTATAATTTTATATTTATAATATCAAATTTTATGGCACTTCTCAATTAATCATCAATAAATTTAAAGACCACTTTTGACCAAATATGACAAGCTGGTGCCATACAAGGCCATGACTACTATTCTCAAATAACAAATTATAGACATATAGTTGGAACACATACTAAGGGATATTAATAGGATATTGGATTCTATGGGTTCCATTATCTCTTTGATCCACCACACAAATAAGGAAAAATAATAGCAATTCCTTATTGAATATCTTCAAACACCTACTCATGAACCTTTAATTGTCATAATGGTATGTGATATTATTGTTCCTAGATCTATATGGTATTCAGACCTATTTAATTACCTTCATGACCATATCATTCCATAAAACCTATAATTTTAAATAACTAAAGGCCTTTACCCACTAAGCCTCATGATATGCCTTACTTGGTCCAACCCTTTATCATCAAAGCGTTGATGGAACTCTGCTTCATTGTTTAAATTTGGAAAAATCAACATTAGTATTATGGGAAGTTCATGAAGGATTATTTGGATCCCACACCATTGGGTCCTTCTTATCCAAAAATCTCCTACGTATTAATTACTATTGGCCAATTATGGATACAGATGCAACTTTTTATGTTAAAAAGTGTGACAAGTATCAAAGGCATGCCAATATGATTCATGCCCTAGCCACAAAATTTAAAACCATTGATTACACCATGGCCATTTGGAACATAGGGACTCAATATCATTGGTAATATTAACCCTACCTCATCTGATGTCCATAAACATATCCTTATTTCGACCAAATATTTCACTAAGTGGGTTGAAGTTATACCCCTCACTTAAGTGACTAGAAAATAGATTTCCAAGTTAATCTTTAACCATTTAATATACCACAATAGTATCCCATTAAAAATTATATGTGATAATGATGGATAATTTAAGAATAAGGATTTAAAAACACTTTATGTTGAGTATAATATCACCCAAAAATTTTCTACCACATATTACCTAGAAGGTAATGGCCAAGTAGAGGCATCCAATAAAACCATTGTCAACATCCTTAAAATGATTGTCAATTATGTTGGCTTCGATTGGCACCTCCAAATTTTTCATTACCTTTGGGTATATTTCACTAATTATCATAATCCAACTAAATCCACTCCATATTCCCTTACTTATGGCACTGGGGCCATTTTTCCCATTGAGGCCAAGTAAACTTCTCTACATATCTCATTAAAACATGTCCTAGATGATGAATATTATAGAGTATCTCACTTATAAGAGCTATAGTTACTTGATTAAAAATACATGGCTACTATCAACAACCTTAAATCATACCATAACAAAATTTATGGCCACTATAGGTGGTGATTCAAATATCGAGAGTTCAAGATTGGTGATCTTGGTCTCAAAGAAAATCAAAAGAACACCATGATAGAGAAGAAGAATAAGGGAAAGTTTGAACCCAATTGGATGTCCCCTATATCATTATTGTAAATAATGGATATGAAGCATACAAGCTCACTATAATAGATGGATATGAACTTGATAATCCCAATGAACATAATACACCTCAAATGTTACTTGGCTTGAGAGACTTGAAGTATTGTCTATGAGACACATTTATGTTATGCCATAATATTATGATCTTTTTTATACCATATTATATGCCATTCTACCATACCTTTCCTATCAACTGACATTGTGTTTACCCTCCCTCCTAGCCCCTTTGACCTTGGTTCTATTTAGTTAGTTTTTTAGTCACCTTTAGTGTGGGGATTTAGATCAAGTTCCAATAATTGATTTAGTATTCTAGATAAATGTAGTATTTTAGACTAGTTTGGTCATGTTTTGGTAGTTTCATCCTTCATTTCTTGTTTTATTTCATTATACATGTTACTAATTATAACTACCTTTGGGAAAATAATTATACCACTCTATGCTACTAATTATAACCACCTTTGGGAAAATTAGTATCATTAACCTATGTTTTTGTTTCCTAATTATAAATTCTTATGGGTAAGTTAGGAACAACACCTTTATCATACATTATTGTATCACCTTGTCTTTCCTATTGTTATAGTATGCCATTTGCCTAATTCATGAACTTGATACTACCAAGTAAGATTCATTTACTATAAGGTATAACTACAATTACTTGAGATCCTATTGGGGCTATGTAGGTAGTGATCAATTCATGTTGAGGTAATCTTAATCATCCTTTTTCCATGCTCTCACCATTTTGCGAGTTGGACTATTTAGTATCTCATAATTCTTGTCTGAATTGAGATAAATATAAAATTTCATAAACATTTTTGAATGATCTTCCAAATCATAAAAATTAATAAATCAAGAAAATTGGCTTAAACTCTCCATGAGAGATATAAAGCCATCAAAATTAATAATGCTCTTGTTATTTTGTGAGCAATCATCAAATGCTCTCACCATTTTATGAGATCATTCCCATATTTTGTCAAAAAAATCAATCACATTTTATTATCATTCATCATTTTTATTCTATACCATATCCTAAGTGTATTTAGCCTAAAGTTCATGTTGGATATTATGTCCATAAAACTATGTAGGTAGCATCCACTTTCCTAGTGAATCTAGAGTCAGCTCGGCTACCCCTTCCTTTTCTTATATTCCCCCCATTTTTGTTCATTTATTTCATTATCTTCTATGGCCTAAGGGAAATGCATGTCATCTTTTTTGTGTTATTGCTTCCCTATAGACTACAGGCAACCTTGTGCCATTGATCTTGCATTCTTATACTTGTGTCATTCCTATCTCACTTAGGAGTCACCCTGCCACCAAGAGTAACACCTCTATTACACATGCATGAAAAAAAATTCTATTTTTTCACTAACATTATGATTAACCATTGTTTGTGTTTGTTTCATTTTGTTTTTGTTGTTTTGTTTTATCTTTATTTTTCTTTCTTGGTGTTTTATTATGTTTATTATTTATTAGTGTTTTTTTTTTAATTTGTTTATTTGTTTGCCTATTTGTTTGATTTAATTGATGTGACTTGACTTAGTATAGTTGTGTTCATTAGGTGATTCCTTGAAAATTATACTTAATTCCATCCGTATTCAAACATCAAAATTATCATCATGGTTTTTATCATTAGTGCACTATTTACAATTATTATAGGATCACATGTTAATACTTTTACATATTATGACTATTTTATCATGGTGTTTTAGATCATGATGCATACCATCATGTGATATATCAAAAATTAGTTTGGATAATCTTACAAGTAATGAGGTTGTGATACTTATCCTTTGTCACCTAATTTTTTTTTGATATAATCCAAATCATTTTCATAATACAGAGTAATTAAATCATGAAATAATTTTAATCCTTACTAGTTGTGACATGCATATCCATACCAGAAGGTTTCCAAAATTTGGCTTTCTCCTTTTTACTAGCTTACTCTTACATCGTGAGTACATATTTAGTACATAAGCCCCTTTTTACAATTTTCCATATTGTCCCACTCATAGTGCCAATGATTATACCTTCCTTTGGGCAAATCATTATGTTTCAATCTACCTCAATGTTAATAATTATAACCACATTTGGGAAAATCATTATCTTTATCTACCCAATTGGGTCATATTTTTATTTGTGCTAATGATTATAACCACCTTTGGTAAAATCATTATATATATCCACCCAACTATGGCATGTTTTCATTTAACTAATGATTATAACTACCTTTGGGAAAATCATTATCTTCTTACCTTTTCATTTTTCTAATGATTATAACCACCTTTGGGCAAATCATTATATTTTTACCTCATTATGTTAATGATTATAATCACCTTTGTGTAAATCACCCTTTTTATTTTTCCAACTGGGGCATCTTACTATGCCACTAATCATAACCACCTATGGGAAAATTAGTCTTTTTCTACACCTTTTACCTATTGGTCTCATCATTTTCCTTCTTTCAAGGAATCAATCATTAACCTTATTTATCAACTTCTCCTTTGAGGGTGCATCTAGGTCTCATCCATTACCTATTGGGGTATTAGGCATAAATGACCTTTTCATTATTTGAGAAGACATTATTATGCATATAGATTTCAACATCTTCCCAAATAGGGCCAAATTGTAGGCACCCCATTTTGGCCACAACTAGATTTTGACTAGACTTCAAACTAATTTCTACCAAACATTGAAAAGTAAGCCTAATAATCACTAAACATCCCAATTTTGGCTATGCATCATTCATAAATGGTTATAATTATGTTGAGGCATCCCTATTTGGGGTATTATATTGTACACAAAAATAACCTCTCATGGATTCATCATTAGTTATATTGTGACCTAAAAATTGTCAATTAGGCCTATAGACCCATTAAGTGGGGCACTTGAACAAATATTAAAAGAGACAAAATGCTAATCAAATTTCATCATATAATTAAACCAAATTAAATTCTTAGTTAAATTATCCATTTATAATTAATGAATATCTAAAAATTGAAATTCTAAAAATCAAAATATCAAGCATTTTCATAATTACCTTTATGAGTTATCAATATCTCCCAAAATATCTAAAAATATATAATTTGAGAGCCATGCCTATTAATTGAAAATTATAGTTACATTATAACTTTTAACACAACTAGATTTAGCCTCAACTCACCTAGGGTTAGTTTGAACTCATTCCATGTTTAAACTCAACCTCAACTCATCTTGGGTGAGAGTTAATTTTGGAGGCTAAAAATACAAGGCCATACCTATTGATTTCTAAGATATCTTGGTGTAATTTTATAATTCTCATTTGGATGTAAATAAACATTACAAGTAATGTTACCATGCAAAATTCATAATAAAAAATCAGCCAAGCCAAGGTGCCAAGGAGAGAAGGAATAAATGGAGCTTCATTGGTAAAGATTTATTCATACACAAAACTAAGAAATCCACTTCAATAAGCCATTTAGAGCTACAAGGAAGCTAAAATAATGATATCTTTTGTGTTCTAGTTATGTTTTCATTTGTATGTTTATTACCTATGCTCCCCCTAGTGTCTAGCCTAGAGGTGATAAGTGTTTAGTGTGTTATTTTGATTTTTTTTTATTAGACTAATACTATACTAAATTCCCCTCTACGTATTCCTTATTCATAAGGAAGAGTTCTCCAATATGGTCTTCTCAATATTTTATTTCCTCAAGTGTGTATAGGATTAAATGGCAAAGCATTGATAAAGTCCAAAAATGTGGGATGTGAGGCATACAAATGATTGGACATTCAAGTCACTCTATTAAAGGGTCTAGGAAGATTCCTTCCAGGCCTTCTACCTCCAATATATTAACCTCTAGAAGTAAAATTGTGAGAAGATGAATCTTCTCTATTCCAACTTTAATCATTCCTCCATACATTACTATGGGAATTATTATAATTATGAGGTGTCAACCCTGACATTTATGAAAGATGAAACAAATCAAAAACTTGATTACTTGCTAAAAAAACTATTCTCAACCATATTTTAAATCCATATAAAACTATATCATAAAGCCCAATAAAATGATTGAAATTTTAAAAATCAACTTATCAAGACATTTTGAATAAACAACATAATTATGATAAGCATCATCATTTTGATAAATGGCCAAGGGTTTCCATGAATTCAAAATGAACAATAATCTACCTAAAAACCATCTAAATAAATAAAATCTAATTAAGATCTCATTGATTTAATTTATAAACTGATATTAAAGTAATAATGTCAACATGTTATGGTATAGACATTCAAATTTATATCTTTGAATTTGATTATGGATCTCAAAACTTATTAAACCACGACACTATCTAACTGAAGAAAAATAACCTCCTCATATCCATGTATAAAATGTAACTGGGCTAAAACAAGAATTTTCTTCAACTCAAAAATGTTCATATTATGAAAACCAAACCTTAAACAAAATATATATCTCATATCAAAACTTGCATGCATGAGAATACAAACAATCATCTAAGATTTTATTTGTGCATTTTTCACTTCATAACAATTTACCAACTACAACTTACACAAAGAAAAAAACTTATAACTGAAAATGAAAGGTTTTATACAAACCCATTTTCCATATTTATTTATCATAGATATTCCCAAATAAATAGGACTATTATAACTCAAAACTAAGAATCTAAAAACTTCTCTGAAACAACATAACATGCAGCACCCAAATGTCATATCTATTCACTATAAATATTTCCAAATAGACCAAACAAGAACATCATAATATCAACACCATTTCCCACTTAAACATAATGAAAATAAATGTATATCTTGAAAACCCAACTTATCCATGCAACATATTGTATCATATTAATTTTCCATCTAAAATTTTCCAACCAAACCAAATAGAATATGCCATAACTGTGAATCAAGAAATAACATGTGGCATGCATTTTGTAAATTTGGTATTTGCTTACTATCAAAATTTTAAAAACCAACTAGACAGAATATAAACCCCAAAAATTATCAAAACAAAATTGACAAGTGGATCTCATAATACTATCCAACTGCCATTATCATTTCCAATTCATAATAGATAGATAACACATCTCTATCAAAACCAAACACAATTGTAGAAAAGTTAAGACATGCATCATCTGTGTGTCATATAAATTTATCAATCACTAAAAAAATATCATATAAACTAGTTAAAACCCATAGTATCAATAATAATAGACATGCACTTCAAAATACTATCTCATATTCACCAAAAATCAACAAAAACTAAAAATGACAAGCATGATATTACTAAAACTAAAATGTGTCAAGGATCAAATAACTTAGAACCAAGTAAACCACTACATCTATATGTATCATTTAAAAAAAATTAATTAAAATAATATGATTCCAAAATCTACATCATTTTCTTAATGAAACCCACAACCAACTACATTCTTTGAATAACAACAACATTGCAAAAATTCAATGAAGACATATAACCAATTTGAACCTAGAACCTCAATAAATGAAAACTATGCAACCTAAAACATTCTAAATAAAATACATGAATCAAACTAAAAATATTTTCATTATAAAATTTATTTAAATCATGAATTTTAATGAACTCAAAATGATTCAATATTTTATGCATATCCATGAATCTCTCAAGCTCAAATCTGATCTTGATATAATAAACCAAAATTAAAATCCATACCTTGTCTACAGCTTGCCAAACTTAATAACCTTTTCCTTACTTCCATAATATCACTTTCATAGTAATCTTTCCCAAAATGATGATTACCAATGTGAAATAACCTTTTATATAGTATTGAATCAATAATAAATATCCATGCTACGTGCCCCAACCATATTAGTTAGTGAACTTGTCAATACCTTACCACCAACCAATCTAACTCCTTTAGAAATTCAACAAATTTAATCATGACTAAAGATTATACTAAACTTATTTATAAATTACTTTTAATGATTTATTAATTTAGGCTTTAATGCCATAAATTCCATAGGCTTAAAATAAATCCCAACTTATCTACCATATCACTTAACCAAAGTCATACTTGAAAGAAATTAAAAATTTGCTAGCTCACATGACCCCATCATTTGCTTTGAATTAAAGTGAATTTATTGCATAAGTTAACATTATACCACCTTATGTATATATTACCACTTTATATAGGTCCACTAATATTCAACCCTTCAATGTTTATTTTAATTAATCACCATTTGACCCTTAGCCCTTAGGATTTATAAAACAATTAAGTTTAGTAATAATTCAAATCTAAACATTCTAATAGTTATATATTTATTCAAAATATATATTAAAAAGTTACAAACTATTCAAAAAAATTCCAACATATACTATTCATATATAACCTTCATGATCAAAATTATCATTTTATCAATGAATATGTGCATCAAACCAGAAATGATCAAAACTTTGACCACTAGTAGTGTATTCACATGATTGAATAATTATTTCCCTTATAATTCTTATCTATACTTAATATTTTCATTAAATCATTTAATGATTTCAAAACCACTTATAAGGTAGAGTAACAATTTAGCTAAATGTAAAAAATTTAATAAATAATCATCATAATAATGCATATCCAAATGATGCAATGCACTAAGACCCCCAGTCAGCAATTTTAGATGTTACAACAAAAGTTGTCAATATGATAGAATAAACTTAAAACACTTGGTTTTAGAAAATAAAAAGAGTGGGTGTCAAAAAATAGGCTCAACATGGGGAATGACATAGTTTTAGGCAATCATGTTGCTTAAACCATTAGATGTGACATTCAGAGTTACCAAGTGCTTTGCATAGTGTCTTTAACACATGAATTATTGAGAATAACACCCATTTATTAGCCAATTTTTGAACTTGGTCCCACTAGGAGTGCCAAAAAATTGTATCACTTGAAACATGCACCTATGTGCAAAGGGATCTCTTTCACACGTAATGCCTTGGAATTTCATGTTAGAGAGTAATTAGGTGTCTCATTATAATAATGGGGTTATCCCCAAAGGTGTGGTACTCTTTCACTTCTTAGGATGAACCTCTAGAGTATGTCATCTTCCTTTTATTCTAGATACACTTAGTTTAGGACTACCACGTAGACCTACAAAGAGAATAATGAAATCTACAGCTAGAAATAAACATAAAATTGATAGGGGGAAAAAGGAGATAAAAGGTAAGAGGGTTAATATAATATAAAAGTGATGTAATGATAATAGACGGATCACCTTAGCCACTTAGCAACTAGATAAAACTAATAGACTAGTTAGACAATCTTCAAACTAGATGCATTGCATAAGTGTTTCACATGGAGGTAAGGTAACATAGCACAACATTAAGAGGGATGATAAATGATCCACAAAAAAATTAATAAATAAACCTATTTATACACATCATGAGACCTACAGTGACTTTTAGTTTTGTACAAAGGTGTGAAGGGAGGATGGAAATGAGAGGGACAAGTATACACAAACAAGGGTCAATAACAATGAATGCACACATAATACAGAACATGAAGAAAATAAAAATAATTCATATTAATCTCAAGGTCTAAGGCAACCTTACAAACTTGAATAGATATATATTTTTTATAATATAAAAAGGCTCTTTGGAGGGTAAGTTTTGGTATCATTATGGTGCCTAGAAATGTCGATCCATTTATAATGAAAATCAAGGTTTATATAGCACTGGGTAAGACCTAGTGTAATTAATTCACCATTATAGGTGGTAGATAGGAAATTTAATTTGAAATGGTGTCTATAAATCGATATTGATTAAGAGAATCCAAGCCTTTACAATAATTACTATGAGCCATGCTTATTAGACACGGGTCTGATAATTCAATCATGGAAGTAGCTAGAAGGTCACTCATGGATCCACATGTGTGTTTGTCAATTAAGGTAATTTATGTAGCCAAGGTAGGCATGTTAAAATTTTATGACACTCTAAAATATACTTTTGCATTTAATTCTATTTGGATTCATCCCCATCAATGTCTAATCAAGCTTAACTACCATCCTTATTTATGGTGGACACATTTTAATCCACTTGGGATAGCCCATTTATGTGGGACTAGATAAGTTCATCTTCAAGTTATAACATGTTATCTTGCACACATAGTATAGATTTTGTACATGTCCCACTTAGGATGATATGTGCACTTTTTTATTTTTTGAGTCTTACATGTGTCTATGTATAGATAGATAAGTACATTATGCATAAGGAGTGTGCACAAAAGATTACATAGAGAGCTAGTTGTGTAATGCATCTGCAATCTTGTAAAGGGTTAAGAAGTTGTTCTTTTATAAAAACACATAAGTGTTTGATCCCCTTTATGTTTCATGTATTTTGGTGGCCTTCATAATTCTACACCTTTTATCTAGAACTGATACTAGTATATGAAGGAGGTGGTGCATAGCTTAGATTACATGTTACATTTTATAAGAGTGTAGATGTGAAACTCTAAGAATTATCATGAGACATAATTATTTGAGTAAAAATACGTATTTGAATAATGACACACAATAATACTTAATATCTTGAGTGCACTCTTCTTGAAGTTGGGGAGACATGCACACCATGTTGGTGTGATAAAGGATACTTACATGTGGTACACATTGAAAAATCATTATAGGTTTAAATTGACACTTATATTATGTGTGAATCCATTTTAATTGTTTATAAAATGAGTAGATGAGAAGTGTATGTGCACAGGCTTGATTTTAGAGAAATTAACACTATGTAAGCATGCAATCTCTCATGTGATCCCTATGAGTTCAATGCTTGCTGAGGGGGTGAGTTAGAGATTTAATAGGTTGTCCAACACACAAAATATAGGAGCAGGCATTTATTCATCTATCCTTTCCTAAAATGATGCTTGTAGGGTCTCACCAAGGTCTAGTATTATTAGGTCTTATCATACTAGGTGACCTAGTTGGTCTATGCAGAACTATTCTAATTCAAGGGGATTTGGTTGTTTTGGAATATTTAACTTATCTTCACCATATTTATATTATTTTAGATAATTTATATGGAATACTAGTTTAGTTTTTTTGGTCACGTGGTGTTTCACTTTGCATTTTGGTAAATAATAAAACCATACATTTCCATATATGTCCAAATGATAAAAATCATCATTAATGGGTTTAATTAAATGAGAATATGGTTGATTTATCTATTCATCAATTTCATTATCTACATTTTAAACAATGTGTTCATGGTAATTTAAATATCTTTCAATCAAAATAAATGATAATAACATATTGCAATCAAACCCTAATCTAACCATAACTTACAAAGAGACTAAAAAATGGTAGAAGATAAGGGAAAAAGAGAATAAACATTATATTATCATAAATCTAAAATCAAATGTATTTTTATGAGTGAAACCCATAAACTAATCCCCATCTATCCATCATTCACATAACCATGAATGGAAACTAATGTCAATGTCTAAAGAATAGCAAACAAGAAGAATAATAACACTACCACCATATCACACATATGGGCAATGAGATAACCACTCCATAGCTTGTATTAATAATAATGTTTTCTTGGTTAACACAAATTTGATTTTATATTCTCTATTTAATTACAATTTTTACAAAAAAATTCTAGGTAAATAAGAGAGAGAGGTAAATTAAAATATGAAAGAATAAAATGGGACTGACCCATAATGTCTCAAATGGAGGGAAAATGAACCAACCTTTGGAATGGCTCTCATTTGGAAATTTATAGAAAATTTTTTCCTCCAAAAATTTCATTTACATTTCTCGCCAAAATATCTTCACTTTCTAACCACTTTTCTCCCTTTTTTCCTATAAAAAGATAAAATAGTAAATTAGAGTTGATGATTAAAATCTCTTTCTTTACTAGGTATCAAATGAAAATGTGAAATTTTACTGCATAAAACATTTCCCAAAATTAAAAATACAAAAATGTCTACAATAGAATGATATTTATGATGACTTAGATGGTTCATAAATGAATAATCATGGCCCAAGATATATTAAAACAAAGTGCACAAAATAGGTGTAGTGGACCTAATTAGGGTTTCACATGCAAAAAGTATGTTTTAAATTTTACTTTTTCAAATTTTCACTTCCTAGTGATAATCAATTTTCAACCTATGATTAGCAAAGGGAGTGTTGATTTGGAAGTTAAATACATATTTAGGGGATAAAAGATTGAATATAACTAAGATTTGAATTTTTGGGGTCCTAATACCTAATTGGGATTGGGACCCTCAAATTGGTCTATGGGGTTTGAGTGAGAATATACATGTTTTAATCAGTGATGAAACCCTACATAACATTGTGAAAGGACAGGGATGATCTTGAAAATGTAATCAAGGTATTTGACATGATTAGTATTTCTTAAACTTTGAGTAGCACACCTTGACCTAATCAAGTATCAATCTTCATTTATAACTATGGGGATAGTAACATGTTCCCCATGACCTAGTCAAGGAAAATTCCCCAACTATAACTAGATTCTCATTGATCAAGGACCGGTGGCCTATTCATATAATTTTCTATAATTAACACTATGAATATGTTTATTATGAGATAACACCTATCTAAAAAATAAACCCCAAATCTAAAATAAAATAATAATTACCTCTCACATAGACCTAAACATAATTCAAAGTTTGATTAGGTTTATGGGACTTAATCAAATTCAAGACAGTCAGAATAAAAGACTTGATGAGCACAGAACATGGGAATATTGAACCTTGAATACCTGATCAAGGTTTGAAAGGTTGATTAAGTCTAAAAACTTGAATTTTTTTATGAGCTAAAACAAACCTAATCAAGGATCTAGACAAGAGTTTTTAGAATTCATCTAAGTGCAATAAATGCATCAAGAAGTTATTTTGAGAATAAGTGTAAAATATGAAACTTTCTCACATGATCTTGGTCATCTAGTTGGGATATGTTTTGGAGAATAAATTAGAATTAAGATTAAAAAAATAACAACCGAAATTAACTTATAAGATCTAATCAATCCATATTTTTAGAGGTAAAATATGATGTCAAGACTCTATTTTCATGCCAAGTGTAAAATATGAAATTTCCTCAAACAAATATTGTCTCTCTAATAGAGGTGGTCTTAGGACCTAGTTTGACATGATAAATGAGGCTTCCCACTAAGGAAACTTAAGAGTATTGAGACTAAATATCCACAATCATAATTAAGATAATAGTAAAATGACAAAAAATGGGTTCCATGATTCTTGAGAAATTATGGTGTGTTATGCAAGCAAAAACAAATGGTGAATTTACTATAAAATACTCCTAAGTATTTTGAAGATAAAGAAACATGTCTACAAACCTAGAATATCTATAGAATACAACACATGGAACATGAATGAATTTAAGAGAGAAAATAAGGGAATGGCTATAGGTCTAAATTCAATATTTTCATTGACCTAGTGTGTGAAAATGAGTTCATTAGTGCTTTGTGGAACCTACAAGGATTATTTATTATGGATCCAACCATCAGGTTAGGGAATCTTACCTTTGGAATTCTTTATTATACATTACTTTATTTTTAGTCAAGCATTTATGGCTTTGTTCTACTATTAGTTGAGTGTCTATAGCCCCATTCGAGTTTCTTGAATCACACATATTTATATTTTCATAAATGGATTTTTCTTTTTCTTTATCTTTTATTTTTCTTGCTTTATTTTCACTATCTCAATCCCTAATTGGGGACTACCATGGAAAATTAAATGTATAACTATATATTTTTCACCCTAGATATTAACCATAATAATTTTGTCCAAGCAAACCTAGAAACCATTAAAATTTGGTTATTTGGTTTCTAGATAATATATTTATAGGCTAATTAGTTGACTCAAACTCACTTGAATGTGAATAAATTCATAACACATGATAGCCCAAGTTCATGAAACCAATTTAGAAAAATAATCTTAAGTCATAAACTAATCAAAGTATTTATACATTAGAACATCACTTGACCTACCTAGGTACAAACCTTTCTTACTCATTATTTGATCAATAAAGAACTTGTGGATAAACATAGATATGTCAAACCAAAAAGAACAAATAATAGGTCATATTGGCAATGAAATCAATAAAAAATAAATGAAATCAAGAAATTAAAATAATGAAATCAAATATAAGTTATTTATAAGATATTTCAAAACCAATTCAATCTTATAAATAGGAGTTTGAGGAATCGGATGTGGGAAGGCCAAAGGATGTCCTCACTAGTTATAAACTTGAGATGAAATGTATTCATGTTTAGGATTTTGATAAGATTGGTAGGGATCCTAGCAAAGAGACATTCTTATTTATGGTGATGTTTCCATTTTCATTCATTAACACTATCCCAAAGAGTCATATCTATGACATTCCCATGCAAATTAAGTAATTTTTTTTAGTAATAATAATAATAATAATAGTGTGCTTACATTTAATTTTTAATAAGTAGTTGGGATAGGGTTTTATAAATACCTTTATCTAGATAGTGTATTGCAATGATGGATATGGGTCAATATAAACACATACCAGAGAGATTGAAACATCCAACCTACAAAATTCATGTTCTTTGTGGTATCTAATTAGCGAGCCAATTGCATGTTGCTCTTTTTCTGATAAGAATGCTAAAAAAGAATTCTTCTTATTGTTTTTGTCATCTAGAAGGCATAATATTTATTCTTCCCATGTTAATGAGAATTTTATTTTATCATCGGTGGTTAATGTATGCATAGAGTTACATTGGATTAAGTCATCTTCAGATTTGACTATCACCAGTCTCATTTCTGCATTCAAGCCACCATGTTCATGATTTCTCATTTCTACTACTACAAAGAATGTTATACTACTAAAATTAAAATCTACAAGTTAATCCAAATGATTTAAAATTTTAAATGCAAGGGAAATAACATAATTTTCAACCTCATTCCACTTATCATCATTAACATACAAGTTTTGATCCTTAGTGGTGAGAACACTCATAACTACATCATTTAGGTATATGCCAACTAGATCAAAATCAAGATTTTATAGGGATGGGAGATCTTCAATTTTGAGCTAATTTAATCCTTCTTCTTCACGTGATAACCAATTTCAATTTTTTTCCTTATATTATTTCACCCATCTCCAAGGATAATACATGAATTAAACTATTATAACTGACTTTCTAATATTATTGTATTATCTTTTCAAATATTGGAACAATAGTGTATGATATGTTTGTTTCATATGCATAGAATTCATTTTCTTTATCTTGTTTCTCTAGTTCTTCTACTTCTTATATAGGTTGCTTAAACGTAACTTCTAATTCATATTCTTATTTAGGTAGCTCCCTAATACTCTAAATTCCATGAATTTTCTTGAATTAAGTGTTTTAATTTCATCATTAGACTCATCCTTGTCACTATTTTCCTATAGTGGTATTTGTTATAAAATGGAACATTCTCAATTAACAAAATTGCTTCAACACTTGTCTCATTTCCACATCCATAGACCCCAAATTTTGATCTTTAGAATGTAGTGTCATAGGTCAACCACTGCATTGATTTTTATATATCTCATACAATAAATAGCATTTTATTAGCAATAACACCAAAATATGCTTGATCAACAAAACAAGGTAAAACATCTTTTTGATTAAATGATGAATTATCATAATTGCATGTGTTAAATTTATTAGAAAGGTTATCATTAGTTACAAAGAAGTTTTATTAATTTTAAGTTAGAGGAATTTTTTGACTATAAGGCACAAATTGGTTCATGGGTTAACTTTTAAACAAGTAAAACAAAGGATTTTGAGTGTAAACACATGGTTGTCCTAACAGATAAAATAGATAAGCACCATTACCATTCATCATTGATTATTTTTCAATGGTGAAGCTTTTTGGTAAGTTAATGCCAAAGATGTGAGAGCATATGGAATCCTATAGACAAGTATAACAATCAAGGGATCCAATGTTTTTAGATATATATTCATATAAACCACTTCCATTTACATGAATGGGTCTTTCAACTACTTGTATAACTAATTAAAGTAAATGTTAAATGAAATCATGGGTTCATTAGGCTCCCTAAAAGCTATATAAAATTTATATTATAGGGTATTGGTGCTGGTGGTCATGTTAAAATGGTTAACACATGCAATTTCAAAGGTATCCCATGAATTAATACATCTATCAACTAGTTGAGGTACCATCTTTAAGCAATCTCATCTAAATATTCAGGAAATAGATGATGGGAAATGTCTTCATGTTGTATTTTGGTATGTATAATGGCATCATTTAATTCTTGAATTATTCATTTAAATTTTTAATCCCACCATGTATATATTTAGGTCAAAATTTATCAGTATTCTTATGTAAATTATGAGCAAATCCTAGAATGTTCACAAGGCAGCCATCTCCACCAATCTAAGAAAAATTTAGTGGTTGGTTAAAATTTTTAGTTTTATAGTCTTAGTTTTCTAGGAAAAAATACCCAAAGCAAGTGATATATTAAAATATTCCAATAAATCCCTCTTTATAGTGTCAATATATTGATTAGTCATTCAACACATCAACTCTAGGTGTGAACATTTACCTATTCAACCTCTCCTAAAAAGAGGCTCTTAGGGTCTCCCCAAGATTTATTATTGCTAGTTCATGGCATATTAGGTGACCCAATTGGTCTATGATTAACTATTCCAATTCAAGGAGCCTTTGTTGGTTTGGAATATTTAACTTATTTTTATCATTATTTTGTCTTTTAGAAAATTTAGAGGGAATGTGAGATTAGTTGTTTCGATCATGTGGGTTTTCACTATGTGTTTCTAAAAAGAATAAAAACATGTATTTCTAGATTTAACAAATGATAAAAATCAGCATATATGTATTTAATTAAATGATAGTGTGAATGATTTATCTGACTGTTCTTTCATTATCTACATGTTCAATAATGCATTTATGGTAATGGAAAAGAACTTGCTATTAGAAAAAATATATAATACCATTTTGCACGTAAACCCTACTCTAAACCTAGATAAAAAAACAGAATAAAAATCATGTTATCATGAAATAAAAATTGAAACCATTTGGATGAATGAAACCCATAAATTAATCTATGTTTGGCTAGCATCCACACAACCAAGAATAGGAACTAGTGCTAGAGTTTGAGTAATAATAATAATAATAATAATAATAATAATAATAATAATAATAATAATAATAATAATAATAATAATAACACCACCACCACCATATCACACACAGCTAATAAAATAATCACTCCATAGCTTGAAGTGGTAATAATGTTTGCTTAGATAACACAAATTCAAATTTTTAATTGCCATTCAATTATATTTTGGTAGCATAATGCTACAACAATAAGAGAGATGGAGAAATTAAACTATGAAATCATAAAAATTAACTGGTCCATAATGCATCCAATGGAGGAAAATTGAGTGAGACCTTATAATGGATTTCATATATAAATTTATAATAATCTTTTCCTTTGAAAATGTTCATTGACTTTTTCCCTTCAAAATTTTTACCCTTTATTGCCACTTTTCTCCCTTTTTCTTGTAAAAAAATAAAACTACAAATTAGAATTCACAATTAAAAGTTATTTCTTTATCAATCAATAGACAAAAATCTGCATAGCTTTTATTGTGCAAAATGTTTCCCAAAATTTAAAAGATAAAAGTGTCCTAGTTGGAAAAATATTTTTGGTGATATAGATGGTTCACAAAATGGAAAAACAAGGCCCAAGATACAGGTAAAAAAACCAAAAAGTGTCAAAAATAGTCCCAATAAACCTAATCAAGCTTTCATATGCAACATATATGTTTTAGATTTCATTTTTTCAAATTTGAATTTCTTAGTGCTAATTGAGCTTTCATCCCTTGATTAGAAAAGGGAGTGGTGATTTATAAGTGCAAGATCTAATTGGGGGCTTAAATATAGATTATAACTAAGATTTAAATTTGGGAGGTCTCAAGACCTAATCAGACTTGGGACCCTTGAATTGGTCTATGGGGTTTGAATGAGAATATCCACATAGTATTCAGGGATGAAATCCTACATAACACTAAAAAAGGGTAAAGATGGGCCCATAAACCCTATCAAGGTTTATAGTCTGATTAATATTTCTTGAACTCTGAGGCAACATACCCTGACATAATTAGGGATCAATCCTAGATTTTATCTATTGAGATAGTAACATCTTCCCTATGACTTATATAAAATTCCGTAACTAGAACTACATGTTTATAAGTTGGGGACCCATGATTTATTCTGATAATTTTCTTCAATTAAAACTATGAAGTTGTTAATTATAAGCCAATACCTATGTGGAAAATAAAACCTAACTATAAAGTCAAAAAATAATGATCTCTCATGCATACCTAATCAAACTTCAAAGTCTGATTAGGTATATAAGAATTTATCAAATTCAATCTAGACCTAATAGGAATAAAATACTTGATTAGTATAGGACATGGGAATATTGAACCTCAAAGACCTAACCAAGGTTTTAAATATCGATTATGTCCACAAACTTAATTTTTTTTTATGAGATACAACTTACCTAATTGTGGATATGGATAATTTTTTTTAGAATTCATCTGAGTGTAATAAATAAATTAATGAGTCATTTGTAGACCAAGTGTAAAATATGAAGTTTTATTACATAATATTGGTCATCAGGATAGGATATGATAGGTTTCATAGGCTGAATCATCATTCAAATAAAAAATACCCCTATAATGACTTAATAGATATAAAGAAGCCAAATTTCCAAAGGCAAACTAGAAGATCAAGACTCCACTTTCATGCTAGATTTAAAATATGACATTTTCTTACATGAACATGGTCTCTCTAATGTAAATGGTTGTGGGACATAATTTGAGATGCTAAATGAGGCATCCCATAAATTAAATTTGATATTACTAACACCAACTAGTCGTGAACATAAACAAGAATGTGGTAAGAGGCCAAAAATGGGTTTCATGATTCTTGAGGAAATAGGGCATGTTGTGCAAGCAACAACACATTAGATAACTTGTTTCAACATATGTACATCTTAGAATTATTTTTGAATCATTTCATAATCTAAATATTATTTGGCATTCCACTTTCTATATTTAATATTTTTGGTAATTCAACATTGAGATTAAATATCATAAACTAGATTATTTAATTTTCCTGATTTAGGAATAATTTACTTCACCCTTGAATATTCTATTCCTCATAACCCTAAATTCCAAAAATGGTTAAACATTTTTTGAACCCAACCTCTGAGTCTTCCTATCAAATCATAGTGTGCCCTAAGGTTTTTTTGATTTTTTTATTTTTGAATTATTAAAGGTTATTGTAAAAAAATCATATTAATTTCAAAATTTAAAGGAATAAATTATTTTCAGCACAATATATACATATTGTATCATTTTATTTTCAAATACATCATGATAATCATTGATTAATGTATTTCATGCATGATGGCATTAATCATAACTATGATTAAATGAAATTAACACATTCATACAAATAAAAAGAGAAAGATACAATAAGATACACATCTAACACCTCTTTATAATTCTTATTTCAATATAATCAATCCTTTATCTATATTTACTAAGTTCCAAAGATTATGTACTCAACCTTTTATTTGGCCTAAATCCTATTCAAGTGACATCTAACATCTAACTCTTATTATTCACCCATGGCTTATATTGGATTTCACAGTCCATGTTGTCACAACATGAAAATAAAAAGGTGTGTAACCTAATCATCCACATATTACTATATAATAGGTTAATCCTAAGCCTAATATTTTGATCAAATATAAAGTCTATGATATGATTTAAAAATTAAGTAACACCCATGCTAAGATATCAATTCTTGAACCTTTGAAATAATTAGTTATTTATAAGGATATCATATAAGAAGACTTATGTGAGACCCAAGTATTAAGTGATATGAACCAACTATTTTATTAGATATTATGTAATATCTTATAAATATTTCCAAACTTGTAAATTTTTACCACATATATTTACCCTCAAATAACATTATTGATAAATATTTCCGTATATTCATACAATTCAATATTAAAAATAATGGAATCAAGAGAGTATCCATTCATAATGGATCAAGTTAAACATTTGTAGTATAGTATTTTCAAAGATAATGGGTATTAGTACAAATGTTCTCCAAAAATTATACATGCATATTGAATGAATTGATAATTCATGCATCCCACCCATTGTTCATATTACATTAGATGTGACATTGGGACCAAAAACAATACAATCTACTTGTCAAGTAATGTCTCAATCATTACATTATAACTTAATTTTAGGTATATCTTGGATACATATAATGGAATATATACCATCTACATTATATATAAGTGTAAAACTAATATACAATGTGATAATGTTAACTATGCCTACCAATGATGAGTACTTTAAATTTTTATAAAATGTTACATTTAGACACATCAACAATTCCTCAAATGGTACCACCTAAACAATTTATTCCAATTGAGAGGATGCCTACTTATGAGATAGGCCAATCAAGTAAAATAGGGCATGTATCTCATGATATTCATAAATCATTAACATCCTAAGTATATATGAATGAACATAAGGACAAGAATATAGAACAAATTTCATTATAAAAGGAAGCAATGATATAAAATCCACAAGAAAACAAAACATGAGCTACCTCTAGTGGTAAATTTTGAACCATAAGATGGATAGGTTTCATATTATGATAGTGATGATAAATTCCCTCATGATAATATTTATGGAAAGTTGATCACACTTATATTTGATCCACTTGAACATCTATGACACAATCCATTCACACCTACGACCCTTGGTATATACAAGTTGAATTCATCATTAAAGGATACAAAAATAAATGTAGATAGTGACAAGGCAAAAATCATTGATGAACCTATGAATACCAATGATTATTTAAAATAATTTAGACCTATACCTACTAAAGTAGAGTGGAGAAAATTCTCTCCAAAAATAATATTCTTATATTTCAAATAAATTAGAATTTTTCAAACCATTTGGGCATAGATAATTTTTAATGAGTTGGACTATTTTGAATAATTTAGACATATACCCACTAAAGTGGAGTGGATAAAATTTTCTCCAAAAAATAAATTTCTTATAATCCAAATAAATTGGTGTGTTTCAAACCATTAGGGCATATATCATTTTGAATAAATTAGGCTATTTTAAATAATATAGACTTATACCCACTAAAGTAAAGTGAAGAGAATTTTCTCCAAAAATAAATTTGTTATATTCAAAATAAATTGGACTATTTCAAAGCATTTGGGCATAGATAATTTTGAATAATTAGGGCTATTTTGAATAATTTAGACTTATACCTATAAAATGGAATGAATAATATTTTATCCAAAAATAAATTTTATTTATTCCAAATAAATTAGACTGTTTTAAACCATTTGAACATAGATCCTTTTGATTAAATTGGGCTATTTTAAATAATTTGAAATTATACCCACTAAATTGGAGTGGAGAATGTTTTATCCATAAATATGTTTTCTACATTCTAAATAAATTGAATTATTTCAAACCATTTGGGATCAAATCATTTTGAATAGATTAGAAAATTTTAAACTTGTGACACCCTTTTAGGCCTTCATATCAATCATTGATCCTTTGAAGTACCTTTCATTTCTAGGACACATGGTACCATTTGATCAGCCAAATTATGGATGAAAACATATTAAGGAATCTAGTTCATCTACATAATAAAATATATTTACAATTGTTTGTTGTTCATTGGGAAGATCTTCATGAGCAATTTTCAATATACTAATAGATCAAGTTGAGAAATTTCAATATAAATCAATGGAGTATCCACTTGTACTTAACCAAATTGAAGTACTTCTAAATTAGAATTGATTAATTTTAAATTATTTGAGATAATTTAGAATTGATTTGTATGAAATTGATGATAATTTTTATTACTATAATTATAGTTTATAATCAATAAATACAATTGAAAGAATCATAATATGATGAAGTTACATGTTTCTAAACATTGGTTCACAACTAGTGGATGTATTTTTTTATTTCTCCCAAATGTGATGATAGACCTCATTTTGATTCTCTAATCCTTTTCATATTTTTGATTTCCATTTTTAGTATCTATACTTGGCATAACATAACTCATTTTAAATTTTTGATTTGTAACATAATTCTAATAATTGAAATCAATGAACAACATGTTGGTAATTGAAAAATCATCTCCAAAGGTCCTTTTAAAAATAACTTCATCCAATTTCATTATGTTTATATTGAATGACTTAGAATATATTTTCCCCCAAAAAAACATGAAATTTGAACTTATCTAACCCATGGCTCAAATGAGTATCTTCAAATGATTGTCCTCTATCCTTGAGTAAATGCCAACATGAGGAAAATACTACAGTTCCACCTTCAAAACTTCTTTGGAATGATCTTGAATGTATTATGACATATTTTTTATTTTATAATATTCTTTTTTTCCCATATCATGAATTTTCATATCTTTTGTTTTGTGCACAACAAATAATAAGTCATTGAACCCCAAAATCAATAGTTTTTTAGAAGTTGGTTTTAGTTCCTCTGAAATGTCTAAAATTAGTTTTAAAAATGAATCATTTATTAAAAATATTATATTATAAGAAATATAACATGTTAATTTTTTAATAAAATGTTTTACATGTTACTATATTGGTTGTTGATGTGATTTTGATTTGCATTTCTTATTGTAACATAAAAACATAATGCATTTCATTTGATTCATTTTTTTTACATTTCCTTAAATCTTATAAAGATCATATAAACACATAAAAATAAAAACATGCTCAATCACATTGTAACTATACTCATTATACATGGATGTACCATTTCTATTGCCAATTTTGTAACATACATATGCATATAATTTAGGAACTGACAGACTACTCAAAGTGGAAACCACTTACAATGCCAAATGATAGAACCACTTGTAGCATTGAAATAGTTGGGTAAGTAACTAGTGACATTATAATGAAAAAATATAGATAGAACTATCAAACCACTTAATATTGAAACATAAATATCCATTCAAACACATATTAAAGAACAAAGACAAAAACTAGAAACTTATTTTATCATTCATAATAACTCATTCAAGAATTACATTCAACATTCATTAAACACATTTCAAATGAACAATAATGATCTACCATTCTCAATTAGACAACATAAATTCCATGGCCATTCTAAGGCCCATTCCAAATACATATCTTTCTTGAATACTCATTGACTCATTCCTACTAGAGCTACACTGCTATTGGCTGCCATTGATGGCATACTTCTCTCATAGTCTACCAGCTTCGGCTAGGATGTTCCTAGTCATGCAAATAAAATTATAGATACATGTATGTATAACATCTATAAGAAGAGTCTAGATGTAGATAGAAATTGGTGGAGGATGTGAGAAGAGATCTTAAGAGGTATTAATACATTAAATTATAATATTCCAAAGATATATCTTTCTTAGATAGCAAGATCTCAAAAAATAAAATAAAATAAAGTGAAGTAAATGTTGATAGATAGATAGGACACAACTTGCATACGTAGGTAGTTTAGCTTACATCACTAACATATAAATGTTCATATTGAATCCTTATAACTTGACCATAACTTTATCAAATTTTAAATTAGTCCTATTTTTCCATAACTTGTTTCTCATAGACATTGATAGGAATTTAACACTGATCAACCAACATCTATATTTATAAAATAATGAAATTATCAGTTGTTCTTATACATACCAATACATATTTATATGTTTATATAGTCCATAAAAACAAAAAAATAGGATTTACTCTTCTAAGCTTTAGTTCACTATCACTAAATTCAAATGAATATACACCTTAATAGTTGAACCCCCTTCATATACTTTAATAAAACAGATAAAATTAAAATTTATTTAAATCAATAGTAATATAATTGTTTCTAGCACAATATACTTTATTATTTTTTTATCTATAAAGAATACATGGATGCCAAAATTTATTGTATTAAAGACATAGTATAACACATATTGTGTTATTTTAAACTGGGTAAATTAAACATGTAAACAACATTGTATTGGGTAAATGAAAGATGTAAACAACATTTTAATGGGTAAATACAACCACATTCAAGTATATACAATAATAAAATTAAACCACACTTCTAAATCCCAAGTTGATGCAAGTCTATATTTTTTTGTCTTCTACAATCTCCTTTCCATGAAGAAAAAATCAATTGTAATGTGTTTAAATAAATAAAGATAATTAATATATTATAGACTTGTATGAAATTGTATAATTACATATTTATTGAAAGGGTTTTTCACCATTTTTTTTTTCTTTTTTTAATTTGTATGGGTGCACTCTTTCATTGAAACTTCAGTTCTTTATTCCCTGTAAGGTATTATATAATGCAGTAACTAAAAATTATTGTCATCAATTGATTTGATATTTGTATTTTAAAAATGTGTCTTGTTGTAGATTTTTACCTTGTGTTGTTTTTTTTGGAGGCACCAACCTGTAGAGATGTGTCATGGGTTGTGTTAGAGACACAAAGTTCTAAAGCTGCAATGTGAACTATTTTAATTAAGACATAAACAGATGAAAAAATTATTTGTCATTACTATGAAACATTAATAAATAAATAAAATTATAAGTAAAAAAATATGTATGATTCTATCTTACCTTTTTCAACTTGTAATGTGTCATGTTCATTGATATGATCTTCTATTATTATTATTATTATTATTATTATTATTTATTATTATTATTATTATTATTATTATTATTATTATTTCTTCACTTACATGCAATGTCATTAGTGCTACACACTAAAAGATTGCTAAGCTTTTAGGTTTCAAAAATATTGTTAAGATGTTATATTTGGAAAATGAAGCATGATTATAAAGCAACTTAAAAATTTTATGCACCCAATATTGATCGAAGTGGTTGTTCTTTTATTGGTTACTCTAAATTTGTCAAACAATTTTGAAATTGAACATTAAAACCTGTTTGTTCTTCAATTTTTGTAATTCAAGATAAATTTCATTATAATTTTATACAAGCATGCACTAATCCAACTCCTATATATGCCCCTAACATGTCACATGCATTTAAATCATTGAAAGTAGAGATAAGTTTCTCCCAAAAGATGTTATCTAGTTCATTTTGAATGGCCTTCTTATTTTTTGTGAACTAATCATTTCAAATGTTGTTATGTCTTCGTAGATGTCAAAACCTTCCTATAATCTACTTTATTGTGAATGGATTCTAAAACCTTGTAGTTAAAATTAGTGGGATCTTGACAAAAATTGATACTTGTAATATGTGTCCAATCGAATACATTACTAACTAGATCCCATAGTATGACACTTGTATCTTTCATGGAATGGAAATCACCAACATGTAGATTCTTGAGAGAGGTCTGAATGCCAGAAAAATGTTCTAGTTTATGGATGATGAATACATTGAAGGCCCCAATAATAAATTTAACAATCAATGTCTGAAGAAATAGGCTAAGATGTTCTTCCTTAAAAAATAGTAATATTCAAAATATCAATAATTATCAAATCAACATTCACACCAAGAATGAACATTTCACTAAAATATTCTAAAATGGATGGCTAAAGACATGGGGGCCTATAATGGTAGCTAAATATTTTTATATCTATCTCGAGATGCTGACCACCATCATTATGTAGATAATTTTTCAATATGCTTAATGAATCTTGAGATAATGTTTCTCAGCCTTTTTTTATTTTTTGAAATACCTTCATTCAAGACACACAAATCATCAAACTTTTTTATAGAAACTATATAATGTTCCATTACCTCTTTAGATGTGATTATTTTATCTAGCAGTAGTTTCATATCATTATTGATAAAATAATATGCAATTTTTGATAATATGTTACTTTTCATCATCATGTTTTTACAACAAGTATCCATGTTGTTGTACCCAAGGGTTTTCAAGAAGGAAATAGACCCTTTTTCCAATAAATTTTCTAGTTCTATTTTTTGTTTGTCTAAAATCCCTTAAATATTTCTAAGTATTATTATACTAATTATATTTAAATTTTATTTATCTAAACTAGGTAAAGTACTACTATCAAATAAATCAAATGCCTTATAAAAATAATCCCAAATGGGTTATTCCATGAAAAGAAGGCATTTTCTCTTTTGCAGTTGTTGTGTTGAATAGTTCATTTGTGTGAACAAATGTCTATCTTGTTCATGTGTTTCTTTCATATTTTTTTCCCTATTTAAATATTCTTCCAACCTCTTAGTTTGATAAGGTCACATGAAGATAAAATTCTTTCTACAAATAAATCCTTATAAATTATGTTGTTGGTTTCATGATATTGGTTACATATTTTGTGCACAATATGGAACAAAGTACAAGTCTTCATAAATCTTTCCTTTCTAACAAAACATTTATTTCTCAATAATAGTGAATTGTATTCCTCCTCCAAAATAATTATTTGTTGTGATGTAATTGTGTGTTGGCCATCTACAATTTTGAGCCTTACAATTTTTTTCTCCATCATATCTTTTAGGACTTCCTTTGATTCAATAATACATTTAGGGTTGCTTAGATGTAAAAGAATTTAAAAAATCATCCTTCATTGGAACCTCATTATGTTTAAAAAATGAATTAATTATATCATTCACTCTTCTTTCATTCAGATTTATTATTTTGATATTAGCATCCCCCAATTCATAGAGCTCTATAAGAATGTTCAATGTGTAATTTCTATAGAAAATATACCATGTAGAGAATTTAATATGTGTTTGATCAGAAATTTGTGTCAACAAAAGTGTTCCAACCTTTTGTTCGATCTTATTTTTTCCACTAGTGTGATTACTTGTATGGCCTCTATCAAATCTAAATACAAATATGTTTCCATTGTTTATCTTGTCTTCTTCAATGTTTTTCTATCATGATGGTAGGTTATCTTAAATACATGTTTACATGGTGGCAAGTAGAAGTTGTTTCCCCTTGTTCATGATTTTATTTCAACGTATTTTGTATTCTTATGACCAAATTATCTTTGTCTATCAAATCAGACATTTGAAGGTTTTCATAGCTATTCAAATGAAACCCAAATGTTTCACAAGAAGGAGAAAATTTATTTTCTATCAATTCCATTTTACTAGGTGTATATTTATTAAAATTAGTTTTAGCTCAATGGATAATTCCCTCTTCTCCATTCCATACTTTCAGTTGGAATTGAAGGGAATCTTCAAGTTCATCCTTATCATAGGCAAGGATTATTCCAAATAGAGAAGATTCTTTTCTTGATGTATTTCTAAACAAGTATATATCTACATGCATGTTTGGTGGATTAAATAATTCAAAATACCAATCATCAAGAGGAATTTTTTCACCACTATAAAATGGAAGATGTTGATGCAGATTTAATTTTATTTTTGGTATTTTAAATGGTATTCTATCTAAATTGTCTGAGAGTGAGGCCTTATTCTACCTTTTATCCAAATTCTCTTCGAGTGAAGCCTTCTTCTACCTTTTAAGTCTAGGAATTCCCTTTTCACCCAAAGACATTCTAAAAAGTAATTGAAATTATTTAAATCTTGATCTTTTGTAAAATACAAGTTGCATATTGAATCAATTCATGAAATTTTTTTGTTATTAAGCAGTGATTAAATGTATATCAACAAATGTGAATTCTAAACTACAATAATAAATACATATTAAATCTTCATAATATATACATTAACTCATACTTAAACTAATAAGGTATGACCAAACCAAAAATAAATTATGTGTACCAACCAATATAATTTGATGGGCAAAGGAATCCATAAAAATTTATTTCAAAAGAGAAATATGAAGGGAAGTATGTTTCTAATGTGTCAAAATGCCCATCAACAAGTACCTTCAAGGTATCTCCTAAGAAATATCTTTCAATCATACATAAGATAGAATTTTTCTTACAAGATATCTCATAGGAGATACCTTCAAGTTAACCATGATGGTATTAAAATTGTACTTGAAGCCCCTTGAAGGAATCTCCTAGTGAACACCTTGAAGGGTGCTATCATACATTCAAAGGGAAATTGAATGTATCTCCCAGTAGAATTTTCCTTCACCTTAAAATCACTACTAGTTGATAGCTTGAAGGGCCTTATAATACTTGAGAGAGTATGCATGTAGGTCACCCTATGCACATGTTATTTCCACCTCATTTAAGTTTAACAATTTTACCTATTACATTAATAGTTTTATATCTGAATAATTACCTTGGTGTAGCTCTAAAATTTTCCTTTACCTTGATGGTCCTTTTAATATCTTCAAGGTATCTCTTTGAAGGGCATTGTCATACACTGAAGGGAATATTGAAAGTATCTCCTAGGAGACACCTTCAACATACACTTGAGTGGAAATTTCGTTTACCCCAAAGGCACTACTAGGTGATAACTTAAAGGACCTTAGTTTTATTTAGAAAAAATATATTTGGGATTTGGTTTTTAGACATTTTGATTGAGTCTTATTATTATATTTTGGTCATTGGGTTTTTTATTTAAATATTTTGTTTGACATATTTTGGTCTTCAAAATTTTTATTTGGGACTTTTAGTCTTTGGAATTTTTATTTAGGATTTTTGGTCTTCAAACTTTTTTATTTGGAATTTTCACATCGAACATTTTGTGCAAACAAATGTTATGAATGACTTATCTTTTCTTGACATTTTTTCTCTTCAAGTTTTTTACATCAGCCTTTGCTTTTGAAATTTTTTTTCAAATATTTTGTAGGCTCAGTCACAACATAAAACTCAACTCCTAATTCTCAACTACTAAAATCCCACTATACTTGGCCAATAAATCAAAATACTTCTCGATACTTGCTAAGGATACCCACCAAATAAACTAACTAGATATGAAACATGCATAAAGTACAAAACATATGAATGTTGGGAATTTATAATGAACTAGAATTGAATGATAAAGGATATATGCATGATGTGAAACCATTGATGTCTTCATTTTTCTTGAATAAATTTAAACTCAACTACTATCTTGCATAAGAAAAGCCCAAATACCTATGAGACTATTGCATGTAAACAAGAAACTAGTGGAAAGGATATGTTTTCATAGAGCACATGAACAAAATACAAGCACTACACATAATTTCAATGGCATCTTCATCTATGACATTCAAGGGAGTAGTTCCACCATCACCATTTTCTATCAAGGACTCAACTGAATTCAAGGACACATTTTATGATGCCACCATTTTTGACAAAAGGTATGGGAATTAATTTGAATTATGAGATGTTTTTTATTATATTGACATGTTTTCACTAGAATAAAATCTATCTCCCTCAGAGTGACTATTCATCATAGACTTGCTAGCACTTAAGAGATAGGGATTGTATTTGATTACAACTAAGCTTGAGGTGATGCCATGCATCAACCTCTTATGAGACTTATTATTTATAGTAAAGGTTATGCATGATGATTTTTTCCACCACATAAATAACCAAATGGTTATGGAATGCATATATAAAGAAGATTTTTAAAGGTATTTGTCATTACTAGCACTAGATGCTTATTTTGACAAACACAAGATAATTTCATAGAATCAGGATAATAATATGGAAAAGGTGTTTAATTCATGGCTTCTCCCCAAGTGAAAAGGTCCAATCTATTTTACAAAAGAGCTAAGTACAATTCCTTAGGGAAAAGTGTAAGGTCTATTTGTTTCAAAAAATGTGTCCATGACAAAAAATCCAAAGGTCACTTTCCCTTCAGGAATTTTGCCAATGGAAAAAAAGCTTTAAAGAAAAATATGAATTCTCTCAAAAAAATACCTTCAATGTCTATTCAATACGGAAGGCATGATTGGGTAATATTTTGAAGGCTCCTATAGTACCTTAAATGTATGTCCTAGGGGATACATCTCAAACATGGACAAGAGTGGATTTCCCCTTCAAGGTATCTCCTAAGAGATACATTATAAATAGGGACAAGAGTGTATTTTTCCTTCAAGAAACAAGTGAAAAATTTCTTTACATGTAAGGCACTACTAGGTGATATTTTGAATGCCCTTGTAATACCTTTGAGGTATCTCCTAGGAGATACCTTTCAAATATACATAAGATTTAATTTTTTTATCAAGGAACAAGTGGAATTTTCCTTTACACAAAAGGCACTACTGGGTGATACCCTCATTTCAAAAAAATGGGGACCCATGTCTCAAATTGTGTAAATTTGTACCTTTAAATTTAAGATTCACTTGATCAGAGTGTCATTTATATGTTTAAATATTATCTATATTTGAATATCACCACACCTTCACTTGGTTGGATTATTTGTTCATGGCTCTAGTTTGACCTTGTCTAAGTTTACTAACATTTATTCTTTATATTTCAAGTTGTAGGTTCAATGAAACCCTTCTTGAATGAGATGTGTTTAAATTGTATTATTTAATCCTAATTTGGACTTTTACTAGCCTTTGCTCTATAAAAAGTTAAGTTAAATACATGTCTAAAAATTCTTGAAACCCTTGCTTAAGAAACCCTAGCTCAGGGTCTTTTGGACTAAATTCAAAATTGGTAAGAATAAATATCTCCCAACCAAACCTTAGTCTAAAATTATATTTTAGGTCTCCTTTATGTCCCTCATCCCCTTGTCCCCTTTTATCTTAAGCATAATCCAAATTTATTATATGCATGGTCCCTTTGTTACAAAATTAGGCTAAAATATTAATCCCAAAGTCTTGTTCATATTTATTAATATAAATGAGACATTAGCCTTAAGACTTTATCCTAAGTTCCATATATCTATGAGTCCTAACTTAAAAATTGTGCTTGTTCATAAGATCAATGACCCACATTTAATTAAGTGAAGTTAATTAGATGGTTTGAGATACACCTAATGATCTAGGGATCCCAATCCATGGGACCAATCTCACTCAACCCCACTCAATAATATCATGTGGGAAGAGATTGGGACCACAAAAGAAAGAGGTGAGAGCTCAACGGTGGGCTAAGAGGATGAGGAAGAGAGTGGGGCCAAAGAAGTAATTGGTTATGATATGGAGAGTGATTCAAATTGAGGTAATATGGTGTATGGAGATGATGACACTTGAAAATATTAGAAATCGCACTCGTGATGATGTCATTACAACTGAATGAGAGACTTGGGCTTATGAGTGCAGTTATCTTCCAGATCTTGAATATTGTACAACCACTCTATCTTGTTAAGGATATAATTTTAAATAGTGGTGTGGTGATGACATGTGTATGTAGCTATATTTATTTATGTTATGATTTTTGGGATGAGGATCCACTTGCATTAGCTAATGGCATAACTCCTTTATCTAATAGGGAAGTCTTGGGTTTTGATACGCACTAGGCCACCATGTGTCGAGGATCATCTCCTTATTTTTTATCTACATGGTGGGTCCCTTCATTTTTTTTAATGTATAATGATGCAAATCTAAGGTATAATAGAAAAAAACTACTCATGAATAAGTGTGGAGATCAAACATGTTGATTTGTCACTTCACCTAAGAAAATGGGCACTTCTTTGATAAGGTTGAGTGTGGGGCTACCACATGTGAAGGAGATGCTCCTCCTGGGATAAGTCAAGCATTTATTTTCAAAATTGAGCATGAGGGAACCATGTTTTGTAATTATATTCACCAAGTAAATGGCTCAGTGGGCCCCATTTATTTAGTGATTGGCTAATAGCACTTCTTGGAGGTCTGACCCAAAAAGAAATGAATTTGAAGAGCATGGGGCTACCATGTGTAAAGATAGAACTACACTGGAGTGAAACAATATCCTTTTATATGTGGATGAGTATTAGGCTTCTATGTGGAAGAAGTGGATGGAGTCTGATACTTAGGAAAATTTGCAAAAAGGGGCACTAAGAAAGGAAGAGGCTAAAAGGGGAACTACTAGAAGTGCCAAGGAACTACTAGCTACATCGAGTGAGTTTGAAGCCAAAGATAAACTTATAAAAAATAATAAAACATGGATTTCAATACATATTTCCTAGTGACTCATAAGGGCATCTACATATGGATGAGATAACCACAAACTTTGGTGCACAGACCAATCGAGGCAAAATTTCAAAATAGGAGGAAGGCTCGAGAACCTATAATTTTTGAAGAGCCACCTAAAAAGGCACCCACTCTTCCTCCTTAATTTGGGTCTTCTTATGCACCAATATATTTAATGTACCTATAATATAATTTCATAAAATAGATCAAACCCTTAAACACTACAAACCATAAAGGAGCATAAAGCATGACTTAATATCTATAATGAAAGTAAAGATTGATACGATATAAGTAAAAGAAAAGAGAAAATAGATAAATATAGTTTTTAAAGCAAATTGAGATATAATATCACATCCTCTTCATTTTTATATGGATAAATGAATACAAAATGCCTTGAAGGAACATATAAAATGTCTAGTCACACATATGAGGGGCACCAATTAAAGTCAAAGAATGAGAAAATTCTAATTGCTATTACTTCTATTCTATTACAAATGGTGGTATACTTGATGATATTCTAAAGGAACTTGTAATACCTTTAATTTATCTCCTAATATATTCCTTTCAAACATTCAAAATATTTAATTTCCACCTTTAGGTATCTCTTAGGATATACCTTTCAAACATGCACATGAGTGTATTTCTCCTTCAAGGAACAAGTGGAATTTTCATTTATACAAAAGCCACTATTAGCTGATATTTTGAAGGCCCTTATAATACTTTAAATATATCTCCTAGGAGATATCTTTCAAATATGGACAAGAGTATATTTCCCCTTCAAGGCATCTATTAGGAGATACATTTTAAATAGGGACAAGAGTGGATTTCTCCTTCAAAGAACAAGTGCAATTTTATTTTACATGTAAGGTACTACTAGGTGATATTTTGAAGGCTCTTGTAATAAATTCAAGGTATCTCCTAGGAGATACATTTCAAACATGCAAAAGAATGGATTTCCCCTTTAAGATATGTCCTATGAGATACCCTTCAAACATGCACAAGAGTGGATTTCATCTTCAAGGTATCCCTTAGGAGATATTTTAAAGGACACTATAGTACCATCAAGAATGGATTTCTCACATCAAGGAATAAGTGGAATATTCCTTTACATGGAAGCCACTATTGGGTGATATTTTTAAGGACACTATAGTACCTTCAATGTATCTCCTAGGAAATAAATTTCAAACATGTACAAGAGTGGATTTCCCATTCAAGTTATTTCCTAGGAGATACATTTCAAATTGGGATAAGAGTGGATTTTTCCTTCAAGGAATAAGTACAATTTTATGTTACATGGAAGTCACTACTGGGTGATATTTTTAAGGACCTTATAATATCTTAAAGGTATCTCCTAGGAGATAACTTTTAAACATGAACAAGATTATATTTCCCCTTTAAGGTATCTCCTAGGAGATACCTTTCAAATAGGTACAAGAGTGGATTTATCCTTCAAGGAATAAGTTCAATTTTATTTTAGACAGAAGGCACTACTGGGTGATATTTTTAAGGCCTTTGTAATAACTTCAAGGTATATCTTAGGAGATACATTTAAAACATGCACAAGATCTGATTTCCCCTTCAAGGTATCTCTTAGGAGATACCTTTCAAATAGGCACAATATTGGATTTCTCCTTCAAGGAACAAGTGGAATTTCATTTACATGAAAGGCACTACTAGGTGATATTTTCATGACCCCTATAATACCTTCAATGTATCTCTTAGGAGAGACATTTAAAACATGCACAAGATTATATTTACCCTTCAATATATCTCCTAGGAGATACATTTCAAATAGGGACAAGAGTGGATTTTTCCTTCAAGGAAAAATTATAATTTTTCTTTACATGGAAGGCACTACTAGGTTATATTTTGAAGGCCCTTATAATACCTTCAAGGTATCTCCTAGGAGATACCTTTCAAACAAGTACAAGAGTGGATTTTTCCTTCAAGGAACAAGTGGAATTTTCCTTTACATACAAGGAACTACTGGGTTATATTTTGAAGGAATTTATAATACCTTCAAGGTATCTCTTAGGAGATACCTTTAAAACATGCACAAGATTGGATTTACCCTTCAATGTATCTTCTAAGAGGTACCTTTCAAATAGAAACAAGAGTGTATTTTTCCTTCAAGGAAAAAGTGGAATTTTCCTTTATACAAAAGGTAATATCGAGTGATATTTTGAAGGCACATGTAACACCTTCAATTTATCTCATAGGAGATACCTTTCAAACATGGAAAATAATGGGTTTCCCCTTCAAGGTATCTCATAGGAGATACATTTCAAATAGGGACAAGAGTGGATTTCTACTTCAAAGAACAAGTACAATTTTTCTTTTCATGAAAGGTACTGTTAGGTGATATTTTGAAGGCCCTTGTAATACCTTAAAGGTATCTCCTAGGATATACTTTTAAAATATGCACAAGACTAGATTTTCCCTTTAAGGTATATCCTAGGAGATACCTTTCAAATAGGGACAAGAATGGATTTCTCACTTCAAGGAACAAGTGGAATTTTCCTGTACATAGAAGGCACTACTGAGTGATATTTTGAAGGCCAATATAGTACCTTCAATTTTTATCCTAAGAGATGCATTTTAAACATGGACAAGAGTGGATTTCCCTTTCAAGGTATTTCCTAGGAGATACATTTCAAATAGGGACAAGAGTGGATTTTTCCTTCAAGGAACAAGTATAATTTTCCTTTACATGAAAGGCATTACTAGGTGATATTTTGAAGTCCCTTTTAATGCCTTTAAGGTATCTCCTAGGAAATACCTTTCAAACATGAACAAGATTAGATTTCCCCTTCAAGTTATCTCCTAGGAGATACCTTTCTAATAAGTACAAGAGTGGATTTCTCCTTCAAGAAACAAGTGGAATTTTCCTTTACATAAAAGGTACTACAAGGTGATTTTTGAAGGTCTTTTTAATACCTTATAAGTATCTCTTAGGAGATAGCTTTCAATCATTCACATCAATGGATTTCCCCTTTAAGGTATTTCTTGGGAGATACCTTTCAACTTGGCACAAGAGTGGATCTATCTTTTAAGGAACAAGTGGGATTTCCTTTACATATAAGGCACTACTGGGTGATATTTTAAAGGCTTCTATAATACCTTAAATTTATCTCCTAGGAGATACATTTAAAACATGTACAAGATTATATTTCCCCCTTGAGGTATCTCTTAGGAGATATATTTCAAATAAGGATAAGAGTGGATTTTTCCTTCAAGGAACAAGTGCAATTTTCCTTTACATGGAAGGGACAACTGGATGATATTTTAAAGGCCCTTGTAATACATTAAATTTATCTCCTAGGAGATACCTTTCAAACATGCATAGGAGTGGATTTCCCCTTCAAATGACCATCACAAGAATTTCAAATTTAATATATTAAAGACCACCATAGACATGTTTAAAATTGATGGTCACGCACCCGTCTATGACATTCACACAAATGTCAAATGATGAAAACATGGATGCCAAATTTAATACATATAATAAACCTCTAGATTAATTTAAAATTGATAGTCATGCAATCATCAATGACATTCATGTGAATTTCAAATGATGATCATAAGGATGTCAACTTTAAGATAGCTAGCTAGATCCAAATAAGTTGAAGATCTACAATCCACATTGATTCATACCCACTAGATCTAATGTTGTGAGATCAATAAAGACTTTTCAATGAAACTCAAAAGACCCATAGGACTACCAAGTGGCATAACCTCAAGTCCAAGTATAAATAGTAGCCAATGGTGTTTGAATCTCAAGATCAAGATTAATGAACAACATTGATTTGGGTAAACATAATCTAATGGTGAAAAGTAAAAATAGAATTTCAAAGGACAATGGTCATGTTTTCAAACATTAATGGATAAAGTTCCATGAAAGTTCCACAAGATGTGATAGGGATGCCACATAAATAGAAATGACAAAGCCAAAGATCTTGTGGTCACAAAAAGAAAAAATTATAAATACATGATCTAAATGAAAATCTAAGGCACAAAAATCACTGAAGTGTAAATAGCCACTACCATTAAAGATGCCAAAAATACCTAACATCTAAAAAATCCATAATTTGATCTTGAATTGATCACAATTGAGTTTGGGAGATCAAATCATCATCTGAGCAAGTGTAATTGAGTCTAGGATCAAACTGTGCATCACCAATGAGTAATTTGAACAAACTTACAACCATGGTAACAAGAAAATAAGCTAGAGAAGGTGAAAATCTCTATTTGACCTCAGACATAGAGGGGATAATATTCAAAGATAAAGAATTCAATGTAATAAATTTAAACATGAGATACAATAATTGGTCTAAGCTTTCTTGGATGGTTGAGGAGATGCCTACCATCACCAAGGAAGATGAAAGAATGCATCAATCAAGAGGAGGTACTATGACCTGGTTGTTCAAATGATAATCCTTCATCGCACTACAACAAAACTAGAGGTGCTTCACTACATAGATGTTCTCTCCCCTATTTTCAAAAAATGTAATATTGAAAAGGGTATGATGGTCAATGATCATAATTGTAAAATTATATCTTATATTTATCTTATTGATTTTGATAACTAATTTGAGTTTCCCAAGCCCCAAGTAGATATAGCCACAATCAATAATTGGGATAAGTAAAATGACCTAAAGACCATCCTCACCCCATGGTTGTATTTTGGGAGTCAATTATTCTCAGACTTCAATGGAAATATTCCAATCATCCTATTTAGGGTAGGGATCAGGATGATTATAACTTTAATGAACAGGTTGTGTGGGAATCCCACCACCACTTATGTTGACAAAATCTAGGTGCCCTTGGTATATTTTATGGTAGAGAAGGAGCTCACTCCTCTCATTGGTAAGGTTGTTAGAACATGTTTATGTAGGTAGATTTTTACAGTTAGGAAAAGGATTAGGAACCAATTCTACATGATGTCTTACCTGTTAGATGCCCTTCTTACTACTACCAAAATCCCTAACTTTAGAGGATGGTCACCTGAGGGGACACAAATAGTGTCCCAATTCTACTCAAAGTTGCATATATTCAAGTATAGGGACCACATTCATTTCATCTATAATTATGTCTATCCAACCTTGACTAAGGCCATAATTGGAAGCCTAATGGCAAGAATTAGTCCTTTGATCAAAAATTCAATTGAATCCATTGGTGACATATGGTTTTACCTTGATTGCACAATCATCAGGATTGAGGGGGCCCAATGCACTCCACTTAAGCTACTAGTCCATGTGCCAAACAATTTAGCTAAGAAAGAGGTAGCATATGAGATATGAAATGGTATATATGGTGTGTGTAAATGTAAGATAAAGGGATTATTGCATACTCTACCTTTGACCATTATCAGGATTGTATTTCAATAATAGGATAATATTTAGGCTACTTATAGACAAAAAGCCTCTTTCAAACTACAACATGATGAACTAGAAAGTGGGATACCCAAGGAAGGGTAGTGGGGTACTTGAAATAAAAAATGATAAGTGTGACATATGAACATCTACCTGGTGTTTATGACTCAATATAAACAAAGGCATCATCCTTTACTAAAGTGTTGTCAAGATTAGAAAAGCACAACATTAAGTTAGAGGCTAGGTTGTTGAGAGAGCAAAAGCCAAGTGAGGATATATGGTAGATGGGACCCATGCAGTACCGTTTATTATCAGGTCCATCTTCTAAACCCACTTCATCATAGCCATAGATAGAAACACAAAGGCCTAAAGTAAAAATTAAATAAATACCTAAATAAAGGAGACCTTGTGAGGTGGCATCATCTTCAACATAGACTGAAGAATCAGGATCACCAATTGAATTCATTAAAATAGTGGTATTAGATCCTAAAGAAATAGTAGAAGATGTTGGGCCATTTAATGATCTAAAGTTAGTTTATTTTATATTATTAGATTAATATTTGGTTAGTATTTAATTTACTATTATGCTTTGTTTTAAATAAATTATTGGTTTTCTCTATTATTTCCTCCCATTCCTAGAGCTATCAGTTGTATCAGAGCATTGTTTTTGGAAACATAGAGAAAGCAAGGTGAAAAGTTGATGTGAAATAAAATTTAGAAAAATTAATAAGCTATGTTATTTGGTCAATATTTAATGTAATATCAATATTTTACATTATACTTATCAAAGTCTATAAATACATATTTGGTGCAATAAGCCTAAGAATTGGTTTTTACTACCATTACTTGGAAAAGCAATAAAAACAATCAGAAGTTTCCATTAAAATCACTATAGAATCTTGTTATGTGATCCAAAAGCATAAATTTTTTCCCAAATTTGTCAAATAAGCCATTTGTACAACCTGTTTGAATCTAAAAATCTCTGTGAAATGTGAAGAGCATATGAAACTTTCATTTAATCAATATGATCAATGTTTGATTTGAAAACTAGTTTCTAAAGATCAATTTTTAACACCAAAAGCATATGAGGGATTTTTTTCAAGATATTTATGTAGTTGTATATCCCATATATGCATATGTATGGATTTTTCATGTTAAATATACTTATGATTGGATAAAATGGTTTTCAATTTTTGTTAACCTTAATCTGTTAAGTTTATTGATCAGTAATTGAGTTTCAAATATTAAACTTTCATTCCCAATGAACCTCAAAAGATTTTCAAGCTTCAAATTTGAGTTGTATGACTAAAAATAATAGAATTACGACCTCCCAAGCTGTCTCATATCTTTTGCATCATATTTCCTCATTCAAAATTCCTTCTAATATTCTCTATCTGAGATAATTAGTGAGATAGTATAGATCTGTATGGCCAAAGGGAATTGTAGACAAGTTTAAAAAAATTTCCCAAATCAACCATGGCATTGGAAGCTCCAGCATGGCATTGGAAAATTTGAGAATTTTTTTTTTTTTTTTTTTTCTAAAGTTTCCAGCATAGATTTTTGAAAAACTTAGGGTTTGTGGGTCTCAAAAAAGTAAAGCATTAGATTTTACCTCACAAAAATCTTCCCAGATGAATTAATTACCATGCCCAAGTTATTTTTTTAATTTTCATAAAACAAAAAATCAGGTTCATATATAAATTTCTATTTTTATGGCTTCTGAATCTTGTTAGAGCAATTGGAAAAGTATTTTTTGTAATTTACTCTCCATAGTGGTCAAGGGTTCAACCCTCAAAAGTGCCAAAAATATTTTTTTGCAAAAGGATCAATTGAATTAATTCTAAAAACTAGGAAAATTAGTACCAACTGTGACTATCTCTACAATACCTTACACACACTAACATATTAATTTGTCAACATTCCCTTTTCAGAAACTAGAATAAGATAGATTTTCAATGAGTATAAGCAAGGAGGGGTCCATTATGTCTTGATATGTAATTTTAATCCCCATAAAATAGTCAAATTTTTTGAATTAGCATTGAAGGGGGGTCTCACTAGCCTGACAGAGGAGCAAAATTTCAAATTGTCATATCTTTTGCATATGGTGTCCAAAATATTCATATGACCACTCATTTTTTATGAAAATGGATTTTTAAGAGAATCAGTGTAAGCAATTTTTTATTTTAACATACACAAATATGTTTTTCTATATACTTTATATAATTTATGCATGGTAATGAAATCAGATACATTTTTAGTGGAATCTGACACCCCAAGTTTTTCTTAAATAGTAAAAATGTTTTTATACATCAAACAAAGATTATAATGATGTCTTCCACCACTGGTGTTGTCGGTGATGATGGTATTACATTTTGGAATTTACAGGTCCTTGAGAATATAACAAGCTAAAATAAAGCAAATTGGAGGTTGGAGGATCCATGGAGATTGGAGGATATTTTCCCTTCTCCAATTAGCTATTCACTTGGAGTATGGATTTAGTTCTTGAATAGTAATTTTAGCTTATGTACTTTACTTTCATAGATGTAGTGTTGATATGATCTTTGATGTGGAGCATTTCAGTGATTTGTACTTGGTTCATTTGTTGTATGGCTATTCACCTCTCACCTAATAGGGGGAGAAGATATTTCATATTGGTTTTTTAATCAGTCATTGGTGATGTGTGGCATGATTCAGAATTGTGTGTTCTAAGAAAGGGCCTATGGGAGATGTTGGAAATTATTGGGCATCAATTTGAGATGTGTCATACATAGTATAGAGGGTAGTCACTTGTTGGACAAATTCTATGTGAAAAACGATGTAGTTGGACAATGCATGATCATGTTTTACTATAGTGTGGGGATGACCAAGGTGTAGATCAATCCAAGATGCATAGTGTACCATTTATAGTTATGGTAGAGTCTACTGGGATGACTCATAGTTCTTTGCTCTAATCTTTCTATACCCCTTTGGATCAAGAGAGAGAGAGAGAGAGTTTGTTGGGTCATTTAATGATCTAAAGTTAGTTTATTTTATATTTTTAGATTAATATTTAGTTAATATAGCTAGTATCTAATTTACTATTATGCTTTGTTTTAAAAAATTATTAGTTCACAGGAAAGTTAGTTTTAACCTGTAACCACTCATAAAAAGCCTATAAAGCTTTTCACGTTCTTTGTAAATAATGATTCAAAACAATAAAATTAAATATTTTGTGTCAAATATTTACTTTACAATGTAATTTCTCTATTATTTCCTCCCATTTTTGGAGCCATCAGATGCCCTAAAGATAATGGCTAGTGCCTATGAATTAGATGAAGAAGAATCTCAAGCTAAAGAGATAGAGAAAGAGTAGGGGAAATAAGTAGCATTGGACTTAGTCCATGTTACTACCCCACCAAAGAAAAAATCTAATCTATCTTTAGTTCTAGTAGGAGGCAAGAAGCCTAAGTTGACTGTCACTCATCCTTTGAGTGAGGTCAACCTTTTCAGTGATGAAAAGCCAATTCATGGTCCAACTATTCTTCAATGGTTTATATATGGAAAGTTTTAGAAGATTCCTACTATGAACCATCCTTGGGCTATTAAAAAATATATCAACATCCATGTGTATGATGATCTTAAGCCATGGATTATAGCTCTACAAAAGGAACAAGAAAATGGGATGGCTACCCCTAGTGAATCAAGTGGGGCACAGATGGAGATTTTAGCTCCAAAGGTAATTGAATATTTTATTGATGTCAAGTTTGAATCAACCACAATTGGACTAAAAAGATTCACTAAGAAGAAAGCCAGGGTTGGGGGAGATGAATTCACTTTTTAAAAAGTGGAACAATTTGTTGGATTTAATCTTATTGAAGGTTAGAGATTGGGTGAAAACCCCATCTTTGAGGAAAATGTGCTTGAATTGGATCAAGCACAATCATCTCAGTTATAGGTTTCCATCAAAGGCTTGCAGAAGTAGATGAAGAATATGTAACAATAGAAGGAAAATTTAGAGAAGCAAGTTATATTGTCAATTTTTGATGCCATGATTAAGATGTTTGAAGCATCCTTTCTATGACATATTTGGATCCTTAAAGTCAACAATGTCTAGATAAAATTTATTGAGCCAACAAGATGCAATGATAAAAGGATTAGTCACCCAATGGTAGAATTCAAAGAAAAAAATAAAGGAATTAGAAAACATCTTGGTATAATATCAAATCCCTAGTTTCAACCCCAACAACCTAGCTCACTTGAATACAACCATGGGATTGATTATAGATAAGATCAAGGGTTTGAGTACATGGTTAAAGATCTTGGAAAGACTCCTTGGAGATGACAAGGAGCTATTAGTTAGGATAGAATAATTCTTGGGGACCATTATTGCTAAACCAAAGATGCTCATCCCCATGGGCCTCATAATAGATGAAGAATTCAAGTACAAAACCACCTTGGTCATGTAGGAAGTAAGGAGCAAAAGCCAAGGAAAATTTGGTACAGATAACAATAAGGTCATAGATATGATTCTAATAGTAGAAGAAAATATTTTTGAGGAAAGGATCATTAAGGAGGCCTTAATAATTAATGATATGGACCTTAGAGACTGAGCTAATCAAGAATATGAACTTTTCCTAGAACTAGTGGTTAATTTAAGGCTTCTTGATGAGCAACATCAAAAGACAATAGAGCTACTACAAAAGAAATAGGGGATTTCATCACCACAAGGATCCCAAGACAATGTAAGTTAAGGATATCATTTTTATAGAAGCATTGTAATATTTTAAAAAATAGAATATTATTTTTGTAAAGGCATGTGTAACTTGTAAGCACATTGCCTATAGGTTAGTCCACTTGGGAAAGTTTAATGTAATGCAATATGTTTCATTACTGTAGAAACATTTTTGAAACAAACTCCCAAGAATTGATTTAATTTATATTTTTGATAATTTTATATTGACTTCACATTTATAATTTCCCTATATACATTTATAATTGATCATGTCAATCTCACCACCTCCAAGTTAAACAAGCCCCTCGTTTGGTGTCAGTTAACTCTAAGTCACAACTTATTATTATTCCTTACAAGTATTTCAATTTTATTTGAAGTTTGAATCTAAAAATTACATTAGATATTTAATATTAAAACATTTCATAGATCCATAATCAACCTCTATTATTTTGAAGAACTTAACCTCAATTTGTAGTAATCTTTTGCTCATTTTCATAAGTTGGAGAAAGGAGCTCATGAGTGTGCAACCAATAATTTTTTGTTCATGATCAACCACTCATAATTAAACTATATTATTTCTCCTAATTTTTTTTATTCTTCCATTTTATTTTAATCCCTGTTTAATGAATATTTTTAAGGTCATCATTGAGTGACATATCAAGGAACTAGTTACCTGAGGATTCAACATTTTTCTCAATTAATTCTCCTTCAATTGATATCATATTTAGTCATGTTCATGGATTATTTTATTATTTATTTAATATATTTTATTATTTATTATAACAATTTTTCATTTGAAATTTGATTCAAAAAACTTTGAAAAAAATGTTTCTTCATTGTTTCATTGCATTAAAAAACTATTTTCATCTTACTTTCATTCACAAATTATAAATATTAAATATTAGTAGTATTTAAATTATATATATGATATATATTTTATTATTAAAATTATATACATCCAATCAACACCATTTTATTTCAATTTTCATAGCACACATTCACATACATAAAAAAACACTAACAAACTTACATGCACAAAAACTAGGAAACTAAAAGAAAGTTTACAAAAAAAAATTGTTTGCTTATCTTCAAAATAAATAATGTAATTAAAATTTATAAATAATAATTTTATATTTTCATCAATCTATTCACATATAATTTAGTTACATACAAAATAATCAAAATACCAAATAACTAGCATACTAGCTTGTATAGATAGACTAGATCTTAGAAACTTAGAGATCGTGTTTGCACACATAAAATATGAATTTTAGATTTATTTTCACATTTTTATATTCAATATTAATAGTGTAATTATGTTTTAGATAATGGTAAATTTTGGTTTTTTGGTAGGGATCCATACCCTGTTACAAGAGGGTCACAACCTAGATAAGCATAGAAAACTAATCTGAGGCAACTTAAACACTAAAACCAATATAGATAATACAAAGAAGCCAAAAATTAGTGAAATTAGATCAAAAACCAAAACATCTTAGTATTTTTTAAGCCTATTTAAGGTGTCATTTATCTCTTTAATATTGTTATACATGTTCTAGAGCTTGTTAGTCATGATATTGTCAATGACCTTCCCAATATGTTTCTGAATGTTGCCTCTACCTTCTTTATCTAAATTAGTAGCAATATAAATAATAATATCCTATGTACCAATGATCTCAACCATACTAGTAGTGATATTATCCAAATTGATAAACTTACTATAAAGGATATTAAATTTTTCACTCAAATTATGAATCTAAATTTAAGAAGTTTCAATATTATCCTCATTGTAATCCATTTGATTCATCTTATTTTTATAATTATGATTGAGAATATTCATCTCCTTTCTCACATCATTGACCAAGATTTTGAGATTGTCTAGCTCTTAATGGAAAAATTTATGGTTGGCTTAATCTAAAAGGGTACTCAAGGAAAGAAGGCTTTGGACTACATTAGCCTTGTCACATCAATTTTTTCCCCCTATTTTGAGTGACTGTAAAGAACCCTTTTGTTGGGTTCATTGTTCAAAACACTGAAAATGCCCCTAACCATTTTATGCTTAGAGGAAGAAATCAAGGGGTTCTTAGGTGGAGGGGTTAAGGAATAATTTCTTTTCAAGGACAAGTTTAAGAAGTGCAGATGTAGCAATAAAATAATGACTTGGTGAAATGGAGTGGCTAACCTCCCTAATTGAATTTTTTGAAAAGATGTTTCAAGAGAAATTAAAATAAAAAATGGTAGAATAAATAGAATGCAGTGCCTAAAGTGGTTTAAAAATACCAAGTGGAAGATTTTTATAACATGGTGCCATCCATCTAGAGTTAGGAACTACATAATGATCCTCACAAGCTCATCGAATGGCTTAGGCAGAGAGGTTCTAAGGAAACCTCCATAGTACATATTCAGTTATTCATCCCCCAACATGAATGTGTATAAGTTATGTTGTTTATTACATATATTGCCTTAGAACTTATAACCTTCAGTACTGATCCCTATGATGAAGGTGATTAGACCCTCAATGATGGAAACATTCTTACCTCTAATATTGACTCTTTTATCTTTCCAATTCTAGGTAAAGTTTTGGGAAATGTGAGAGTCATGCCCTCTAACCTTGTGGAAAAAAATTGTAAACCCACCAACTTGTCGATGATCCCATAACACTTTATCAATCTCCTAAGGCTTGTTGAAGGTAGCCTCTATTCTGAGATGTTCTCCACCCATTATACTAAAAAATTAAATCTTAACTAGGAGAGGTTCTTGCTTGAGAAAATTGAGGATGTAAGAGATAAAAGTGAAAAGAAGTCTGAAATTATCTTTCCAATCAAAGAGAGAGATACTCATGATCTTTGTAATGATTAAAATCCATGTCCCAATGTGATATAAATCATAACTCAAACAAGTGTCTTTATGATAAGAATTAATAAATACTTGTCTCATTATGAAGTTGGATGATGAAGTGTTCAAGCATGATTTGTGAATTGGTTCATCTAAGGATTTGATTACTTTGAACACTAACATTATTTAAGAGATCATCTTGTACATGTGAAAATTTAGTCTCAATGAGAGAATTACATAACATAAGACCTTCATCAATAAAATGTTTAATGGTCCAACTAGTAGTGAAAGAGTTATTGAGACACCTGATGATGTTTAAAAAATCTCCTTCAATTTGGATCTTGTCAATACCCAAATCCTTAGCAAAGTATAGACCCCAAAGAATTGCAAGATCTTTAGCATAATGTTTTGACTAGATTTCCATGTTACCAGCATAGGTAGTAATGAAACCACCTTTGTTATGTCTAAAAACTCTTCCCCCTCTAGTAATTCTTAGATTACCTTTTTAAGCTCCATCAAAGTTAAGTTTTATCTAATGTAAAGGAGGACTTTTCCATTTCACAGTTTTCCTATAGTTAATCTTACCCATAGTAGAAGAGTCTAAAACTAAATAAATGTTCCATCTAAAAACAATATCCTCTTCAATCTTAGAAGGCTATTGGTCTTCCTTGATGTTACAAATGGAAATGTTTTCTTTAATCCTAGATAAAATATTGATACTAGCCTAGTTAGTATTGATTAAGTTTCTTTAAAAATTATGTTATTCTTCTCATGCCAAATGGTCCATATAATATTGGTAAATTAAAACTTACAAAGCATTTTCACTCTTTTATTATTGAAAGGTGATTTCCATTACTTTAAATATCCATAAATATTGTCTGGTGTAACCCACTGAATATTAAAACTTGTAAGAACATTATTCTAAAGAGTAGTTGCAAAAGGACAATGAATAAAAAGATGATGAGTTGTTTCATCATGCTTCTTACATAAAATGCATCTATTGGCAATTATCTAACCTCTTTTGATTAAGTTTTCCACCATGAGAGCTCTATTTTGAACTACAATCCAAAGAAAAATATTGATTTTGGGAAGAAGACCCTTATTTTAAACTTCCTTCCAAAGAGTATCAAGCTCAACTTGATTGTTAAGAAGAAAGTAACCTATTTTAACACTATAATCCCCATGATTAGTGCCTATCCACATTAGTTCATCTGGTTTATCACTAAAAGGGATATAAACATGTTGTAAATTATTTTGAAGGGTTTGAAGATGGACTTGTAACTCTTGATTCCTCCCTTGTAGGCTTAAAAGCTTCCAAGATTTCCTTGAGTTGTCTACATTAATGTATTTTCTCACCAAATCCCCAAAGATAGAAGAAAGAGGATTGCATAAAGGTTTTCCATAAGGCAATGAAGAGAGAGGAGCTAAAAATCACCATTTATCCTTACAAATTGATATGGGATTGCCATTACCAATATTCCATTGGCTTCCATTATAAATGAGAGATCTATAATGAACAAGATTATTCCAAAAAGAGGAGCCACTAGGTAGATTATCAATGGATATAAAATTATAAATAATCAAATGATTAAGATATTTGTTTTTAAAAACATCATTCCATAGCATATTTCCCTTTAGAAGATGTCAACACATCTTTGTAGTAAGAGATAAATTCATTAATTTTAAGTTATTTATACCTAAACCACCCAAATATTTAGGTTGACAAACTTTTTCCCAAGCTATAAGATGATATCTATTATGCTCATCAGTGCCTGACAATAAGAAACACTTTTGAATCTTCTCATTATTGACAATAATACTGGAAGGAATATTAAACAAGGATTGTAATGAAATTACTTCAAAAATAAAGTAGAATAGCAGAAATATAACCACATATGACTAAAATATATCAGAATATATGATAATAGACAAGCCACTTTGAGGGGGAAACCTCCACAAGCTTCAATAAGAGCAAAATTCACTATATCATGATAAATAATTACCCACTACCTCCTATATATAGTCCATCTAGGCCATGGTTACTCCATGTGCCAACCTACTAACCAAATGAATGCATAGAGAAATGTGATATACCATCAAAGAGGGATAAGTAAGCCATAAGTCAGCTATTCCTATCCTCATACATGTGATAGGTTAGGTCCATAGCATGCCCTTCCCCTTCAAACCAATGTTGTCTTAAATGTTGAACAACTCTAGATGTTGTTGTAGAAAATATTCACCTTCCCAAGTTGCATCTTCACTACTCAGGTTCTTCCACTTGATCATATATTCCCTAATCTCTCTGGTTCTCAACCTCTTAGTATGTGTTTGGAGGATCTTCTCTTTTTCCAAAATGACTCATCCTTCTTCATCTAGTTCTGGGAGTTCTATCTGGGCTAAAAATGTCTATCCAATGACCTTATTCAAACATGAAACATGAAATACTAGGTGTATGAGAGATGAATGAGGTAACTTGAGCTTATAAGCCACACTTCCAATTTTTTGCAAAACTTGATAAGGTCCATAATACTTAGGAGCAAGTTTGTTGTCATTTTTCTATTGCTTCAAGGACATCTACTTATAAGGCTATAAATATACAAATACCCAGTCACCCACCTCAAAATTTTGCTCACTACAGTGTTGATCTACTTTTTGTTTCATCTTGTTTTGTTTCAAGGCCAAATTCTCTCTCAAACTAGCCAAAACCTCTTGTTGATGTTGAATGTGCTCCACATTTCGAACCTTGGTTTGCACCTTTAATGAAGAAGTGATGGAAGGTGGATGGTAACCATATAGTGCTAGAAATGGAGACATTTTATAAGAGGTATGGAAAGATGTTTTATACCACCATTATGCAAGTGGTAGCCATTTAACCCAATGTTCCTATTTATTTGATACAAAACAATGGAGATACCCCTCTAAACATTTTTTAACCACTTCTATTTGCCCATCATATTGGAGGTGGTAAGATGAGATATGAGCTAGCTGAGTACCCAAATAGAAAAATAGTTCAATCTAAAAATTACTAGTGAAAATAGGATCATGATCACTTGCAATTATTATTGGGGTTCCATTTAATTTTAGAACTGCGTCTAGAAAAATAGTTGCTACTATACTTGCTAAAAATGGGTGTGAGAGAGCAAAAGAATGGGCATATTTTCTAAGCCTATCCAAAATTACCAAGATAACATTCTTACCTTCAGAACAAGGCAACCCTATGACGAAATCCATGGAAACCTCCTCCCACCTTTAACTGGGAATTTCTAATGGTTGTAACAGACCTGGGGTCTTAATTATCTCACCTTTATTCTGTTGGCATATCAAGCATTCAACCACAAAATTTTTTACATATCCTTTGAGTCCTTCCCAAAATAATCCTTTTTTAATTTTTTGATATGTTTTTAAGAACCCTAAGTGTCCTCCAATTGGAGATGTATGCAACTCCACAAGAATATTATGCTTAAGCTTTAAATTTTTGCACAATTATAACCTTCCCTTATACCATAAGACATTAACTTTCCATTCAAATTTGTTAGAGGCTAAATTACCTTTTTGGATATTTTGAATCAAAACCTGTGTATCCTTTTATTGCTCCCATTCTAATCTGGCTTCATCCACCCAATCTAATTGCAATATGGATATTGCACAAAGTAATGCTTCTATGGATGTATCTTGTCTGGATAGTGCATCTGCTACTATATTATATTTACCCTTCTTATAGATGATTTCAAAATCATAACTCAATATTTTGGTTACCCACTTTTTTTGTTCCTCAAATGATAATCTTTGTTCCAAAAAGTATTTGAGACTATCATGATTGGTTTTCACCTTAAAGTGTCTACCCATCAGATAGGGCCTCCATTATTTAACTACATGAAGAATAGCCATAATTTCTTTATCATAAATAGGTTTTTGTATATTATCACCTTTGAATTGATGACTCTCAAATTTAATGGCTCTTCCTTCCTGCATTAGTACTACTCCCAACCCAAATTCAGAAGCATCACATTCAACAATGAATGTCTTTGAGAAGTCTAGAGTAGTCAAAACTAGAATGGTACACATAGCTACTTTTAGTTTCTCAAATGCTTTGGTGGTGGTATCATTCCAATCAAAGGCATACTTCTTTAGAAATGTAGTGAGTAGTGCCACTATGTTGCCATAACCTTTCACAAATCATCAATAGTAACCTGTTAGTCCTAAGAACCCTCTGAGGTTTTTGAGAGTTATTGGCATGGTTCATTCCATCATAGCTTTGATCTTCTGGGGTTTAACTTTGACACCTTCATGGGAAACAATGTGACCTAGGTACTCTACCTCTTGTAATCCAAAATCACATTTGGATGGCTTTGCATAAAGCTGATGCTTCTCCAAAACTATCAACACCTGTTTCACATGTTGCAGATGTGATTCCCATGTCTAACTATAAATTAATATGTCATCAAAGAAAACCAACACAATTTTTTTTTAAAAAGGCCTAAAATAGTGTTCATCAAGATCTAAAAAGTAGATGGTGCATTTTTAAGACCAAAGGGCATTACCAAAAACTCATAATGCCCCTCATGTGTTTTAAAAGTAGTTTTATGAACATCTTCATCCTTGATTCTAATTTGATGGTACCTTGAGTGAAGGTCTAATTTTGTGAAATAATTAGCACCATGAAACTCATCAAGTAAATCATCAATTATAGGAATAGGAAACTTATCTTTGATGGTGTACTTATTGAGTTCCCTATAATCTGGGCACATCCTTCATGTGTCATCCTTCTTTCACACCATGACCACTGGTGATGAATATGCACTTTGGCTATTCCTAATGATCCCTACCTCTAATATCTCATGAACCATTTTTTTGATTTCACTCTTTTATGCATATGTATATCTATATGGTTTGACATTTGGCGGTTGACTCCCTGGAAGTAGTTGAATGGCATGATCATGTTCTCTTTTTGGTGGTAGTCCTTTTGGCATGGCCCCAAAAATAGATGGGTGGTCATCAAGAATCATTTATAGATCAAGATGTGTAGATGATTGTGTGGGTTTAACTTCTATGGAACATGATTGTGCAATAATTCCCTCTACCCCCTTTTTTAGTATCTTGGTCATCTGATGTGAACTAACCAATTGTGGAGATTTTGCCTGAATCCATGTAGTTTAATTTTCATACCTTCAGAATGAAAGTGCATGAATAGTTCTTGGAAGTTAATCTCAATGGTACCCAAGGTTGTGAGCCATTGGACTCCTAAAAAAATTTCTGTGTTACCCATGGGAATAGAAAACATAGGAGAATCGAGATTTTACTCACCCATAGCAAGCTTAATACTATGGAATTTGCCTAAATAATTAAATGTGCCACCATCTATAATCATGACTTGAAATTTTGGTGTTGGGTAGATGAAATAGTTTAATCGAGTAGCCAACTTATGGTTGATGAATTTATGTGTGTTCCCTAAATCAATCGACACTATCACCTTCTATTTCTTGAGGAAACCCACCACCTTAAGAGTTTGTGGAGTGATAATACCTACAAGTGCATGACAAGAGATTGTAGGTTGGGAATTTTTAGGTGCCTCCTTGATCTCTTCCTCATCATCATTGGAGAAATAATCTTCTTCTTCATCTCCATTGGATCCCTAAATGTAGAATAACTTCTTCTCAGCACATCTATGTCATTTTCTCCACTTATTGTCACAACTGAAACGTAATCCTTTTGCACGCTTCTCTTTAATTTGTTGTAAGGTCAATATGGTAGGTAGAGGAAATGTTGGTGTCGATATGCTATGATATTTGAAGTGAGTGAATGGTTGCTTCTTGTTGTCTATGAATTTTTCCTCAGATCTACATGCCATGATAATATAATCAAAAATCTTAAGTGGATTAAACATGCGTACCTCATGTTGAATGTGGTGCTTGAGTCCACCCAAAAATAGGTCATTCAAGTTCTCCTCAAAAATTGTCTCCACATGTAAGGATAGGTTCTAAAAATGATGAATATAATCCTTGATGGAGCTAGTCTATCACAATTTTTATAGTTTCTTGAAGTAATTCTCTATCACACTATTGCCATAGTGTAATTTCAGCTCCTCTATAAAAACTGACCAAGTGACATTGAGAGTCATCTTTTTATTTTGAGCACATAACCATTGATACCAAATGAATTGATTAGGTTCAAGATACAAGGATTCCATGTTAACCTTGTGTCCACCTGGGATCTGATGTAGATCAAAAAAATTATCCATTTTGTTGATCTAATTGAGTGGATCTTTTCCATCAAATTTGTGCATGTCCACCTTTGGTAACAGGGTGTTCTGTGGCACTGTAGTTAGATTTGAAGTAGACTGGTTGGGAGAACCACCCTAGTGGGGTTATGCAATTGCATTAGCTTGATGATTTGATTTATTATTTTTAAAATCCATTATGATATCTACCAAACTATCTTGTATGGATTTCATATTAGATTGTATGCCTTGCACCTCACTTTAAATGCCTTGCACACTATAGTCAAGTTGGCTCACTTTATGATCTATGTCAGAGAACCCTAGTATAAAGGGTCTAGTACATCCCCCTTATGACTCCATATCTTCCTTTTTAGGAGTTTTACCTAGAGTTTCAGCACCCTTTCCTCGGCCCTGAGTTTGTGGACCTGCCATAAAAGGGCTTTATGTTGTCGACCCTAATTGGCACTTTTGACCCAACTTTGACCAAGTGATTTTAGAATTATGTCATCCTAAAATAAAAACATATAAATAATATACAATATCCAAATTTTTATTATATTTCCAAAACTATAAATAACTTTAAAAAATTCTTTGAATTGCGCACTATAGAGTAATTTTATGAAAAACCCTAAAATGGAGATAAATTTTGTAAAAAAAATTAAAATGAGCTGAAATTTTAATGAAAGATTAATTTAATAATTTATCACCTCCAGTAAAAAAATTGAAAATAAATTCACAACCATTTTCTATATATAGCCAATTTTTAAAAATTAGGGTTTCGCCCACAAGAATGCCCAAATCGTAGCTCTAATACCACTTTTAATGAAAATACTTCAAAAATAAAGTATAATATCAAAAATATATCCAAATATGACTGAAATATATCATAATATATGATAATGGACAAGCCACTTCAAGGGGACAACCTCCACAAGCTTCAATAAGAGCAGAATTCAAAATATCATGATAAACAATTACCCACTACCTCCTATATATAATCTATCTAGGCCATGGTTACTCCATAGGCCGACCTAATAACCAAAGGAATGCATAAAGAAATGTGATATAACATTAAAGAGGGATAAGTAAGCCACAAGTTGGATTTTTCCATCCTCATACATGCGATAGGTTAGGGCCGTAGAAAACATGAGATAAAATGGTAGATTTTGACAAGTGCTTTGAATAAGAAAGCACTTGGCAACTTGAGATAGAAAGGCTCCTTTTCAACCTATGAGCTTCATTTTAAATATTTATAAGAGTATATTCTAAACCTCTAAAGGTAATCTTCCAAAGAAGAGTGGCATGCCAAGGTAAATAGTTGGAAGAGTTACTATTTGGCATTTAAAAATCCTAGAAATTTTGTGTTGGTATCTTAGTGGAGTGTTCCCAAAGTACACAAAACTTTTGTCAAAATTTATAAGTTGACTTGAAAATTATTCATATATATTAATTAATCTCTTCAAACTCATAACTTCCACCATTAAGGAATATAGCATAAAAATAGTATCATCAATAAATTATAGATGAGATAGAGTTTTACCATGAGTTGAAGGTTTGAAACATTTTAGATTATCCTTTCTAATAGCATTAGAAACCACTCTACTAAGACCTTCAGCCATAAGAATGAAGAGAAAGGGTGAAAGAGGATTACCTTGTCTAAGGCCATGGTTACTGGAGAAGAAACCCAATGGTGAACCATTCATAATAATAGATAACATTGGAGTGGATATACATTCTTAGACAATACTAATAAACTTTTCATCAAAACCAAATAAATAAAGGACTTTATTCAAAAATCTCGAAGAGACTCTATCAAACACTTTATTCATGTCTAATTTTAGAATCATTCTAGCTTTACCCCTTTTGTCCATGGAATGGACCACTTCTTGAAAAACCATAATCCAATCTTGCATTTATCTTTCACTAACATATCTTCCTTGTTAGATGGAAATGAGATTATTGAGAAAAGGTTAGATTCTAGAAGCTAAAGTCTTGGTGATAATTTTATACACCATATTAGTAAGACTTATAGGCTTAAAATCTTTAAAGTTTTCAGCACCATTTTTATTGGGGACCAACACTAATAAAGTATTATTTAACTCATTGAGAAGAGTTAATTTATCAAAAAAATTATTGACAGCCCTTAGAAGATCATTTTTACAAATATCCCAGTAAATTTGAAAAAAATAAGCTAGAAATCCATCTAGTCCTAGAGCTTTATCTCTATCCATAAAGAAGATAATACCTTTGAGCTCATTCATAACAATTGGATTGTATAAGGAGAGAAGCTCAGGAAGACTTATCAATCCATTTGGGATGGATTCCAAGATAAAGTGTTCCTCTTGATGAAGTGGTTGAACATTCTGTTGAATATTATCATTGAGAAGATTTTTCTAAAACTTAATGGCTTCACTATTGATAACCTCTTTCTTTTAGCTGAGGCTACCATCTTCTTTTATTAGTTTAGATATTCTACTAAATCTCCTATGCTTGAGAGTTACAAGATGGAATAACTTTGTGTTACAATTGCCTTCCTTGAGTCATAAAGCTCTAGTTTTTTGTTGTCAAAAAGTCTCCTCAAATGCATTAAGATTGTGATACTGACAAAGAAGATCCTTTTCCTCTAGATAGTCTTCTGCATTCATACAAATATTCTCAACTTTATTATAAAGCCTACTAATTTTGCCTTTTAATTCTTGTTTTCTAATAAAAATGTTACCAAAAACCTATTTGTTCCACACTTTAATATTGATCTTCACATTTTTTTAGTTTTTGAGCTAACAAGTAAATCAATGTCCCTCTTCCATTAAATTCCCACCACTCTTTAATTTTATCATAAAGACCTGGATGTTGAATCCACATCTTTTCAAAATGAAAGGGAGTTGGGTCCTTCTTATATATGTTAGCAAAACTCAAAATAATTAGATTGTGATCTGAACCAGTTCAGGTCCTCCATAGTAAAATTATGTTTTAATTTTAATTGAATTGAAAATAAAAATAAATAAAAACATCCATTTTATTTCATCTAGGTAAATGTTTACATTCTCAAAAACAAAATAAAAGTTAAAAAACAATAACTCCATTGTTAGTTGAATTTCTAGTATTAACTTGTATTGCCTTTATAAAATATCAAGTAAATAATAAAAAATAAAATTAGATTTTATTTATTTTATTTCCAATCACTTTTATTTTAGTAAGTAGAGTAGTTTTTTCAATTTTCAAAGCCTTATCAAAAACTCAAAACAAGCAATACTCAAAAAATCTTATTAAAAAAAACAAGTCTAAAATTTGATTTCAACCTTTCAAAATAGAAATTAAATTTTCATAAACCAAATTGAAACAAGAAAACACACTTAAAAAATCCTACCAAGATTACCTCACTCTTGTATGATGATTTTTGAACAAGCTAATATCCATAGAATAGGAGATTTCCCTAGAGTACATGTTATCGTGCCAACAAACAACATGCAGTGTGACCTTAACTCAAAAAATAGAATCAATCTTTTCCATTCTGATCCCATCCAAAACCTTATCATCAAAAATCTTAACATTATTTACAAGTAAAAATACCCAATATAATCCTCAATAGTGAGATCCATTTTATTTATAACATGCCAAGCCTACAACCTCCATACATCTAGATCTGAGTATCCCCCTTTCTATTCTTTATCCTCGAGTCTAACCTCATCATATCTCATTTTATTTATGGATGAAATTAACTAGTCATATCCAACCCCATAGATTCAACCAAATCCCAAGGTTTTTCAATCCAACCTTTTCAATTTCCTTAAGCCTAGTAATCACCAAGAACATTGTTACCTTGTCTTTATCCATTATGAGGGTTATTACAACTCCATTTCTTCCTAATTCACTAGTTTAAATCAGAATAATGATGTAGGTGAGATATTTTGGTATCACCATGAGTACCCTCTTCCATCTATCACTCACGACCTTGCTCTCATACCTCAACCTAACCAGTTAGTGATTTCATCCCTTCTTATTCAAATCCCTCATTTTCATCATCCTAACCAACTAAATCATTCTACCACTCATCCCATCATCTTTATAGTGGTTATCTTGTCTAGGCCTTAATAAGTAGTGTATACAAAGTATAAGTATATTCATTATACAAGTAATACTAAACATAATTTTTTCATTAAATATATTTCATTATCTTAGCCATTAAAGCTACTGAGATACTAAATATATAATAAAATAATACATTACATACATTAAATGCCTGATAAGAAGCACCTACAGAAGTGAAAGTGAAAAATGGGGTCAACAATTCCACCACTACCACCACAGTTTGCCTAAGTTCAGTCAATAAAATAATTTTTTTGACCTTCAAAAGGGAGAGAAAAAATTGAGAGAATATAATGGAAAGAGAAAAAGATAAACTTAACCCTAATTTTGAGGCATGTGGGAATTTTTAATTCTATAATAATTTAAAAGTTTATAGAAGTAAAATTATCATCATGGAACTTTGGAAATGATGGTAATGATTTAGAAATAATAGGCTCTTTCATAATAAGTGGAGTTTCATCCACATTCTTTGAATATGTAACATAAGCAAATTGTCTTTAAATAAGGATTTGACATCTTAATTTTTATCCTGGTCCCCCCTAGAATACCTTTGAGATATTTTAATTAACCAATTCAAATACCTGTGAGAGCGAGTCATCTTTCTTGAACTTACAAACTAATATTTGGAGATGAATTCGACCCCAAAATGGTAATTAAAATAAGGGACACAAAATCATACCTAGTAACTCAAAGACCTCTTGGGAAAGGATTTTATGTGCATATCTAAATTAATATGGTTATGTGAGGGCATAACTAGTCTATCATAGAACACTTACTATATATATTATTTCTATAAATAGACTTTGATCCATTTATAGATTGTATATATATATGTAGATATGTATAATTTAGGGAATTCCATTCCAATAAAATAATAATAGATTCATCACAACAAATTACACTTGATGGATCTCCTACCATGGGTTTTGGATCATATCCAGGGGATCATCAAAATTAGAAAATGTTCAATAATCTACTATAAGACCATAGTACAATAAAAATTATAGAAGTTCAAACATGGAAATAGAAGTAAAATTATAATCATGGAACTTTGGAATCGATGGTCATGATTTATAAATAATTATTAGGATCTTACATAATAAGTGGAGTTTCATCCACATTTTTTGAAAATGTAACATTTTAATTATTAATAGAAACAAGTGGTGGTAAAATAGTAGGCATACACATTGGAATAGATGGTGTTTTTTGAACATAAATGTCTACTTCAATTTTTTAGCATATTTCTAAACCCAAAATTCTTTGTCGTCACTTCTAATTTTTTTAGTGCCATTAAAACAAAATCAATTTATCCATTACAATCACCAAGACAAAGCCTGATCACCAACAATTGAGCCCCTTATCTAGTGAATATAAATGTCCCCTAATCAAAACCAAGGGAGTTGTAATTTTGACATAGAGATTGTGTTAATTATCTAGAAATAATAGGCTCTTACATAATAAGTGGAGTTTCATCCACATTTTTTGAAGATGTAACATTATTAAGTATTAGGAGAAATAATTGAACCTATTGGTATAATAGTAGGTACACACATTAGAATAGATCATGTCTTTCGAACATATATTTCCACTTCAAATTTTTATCATATTCCTAAAATCAAAATTCTTCTTGGTCACTTCTAATTTTTTTAGTGCCATTGTAATAAAAGCAATTTTTCCATTGTAATCACTAAGATAAAATTTGATCACCCACAACTAAGCTCCTTATCTAGTGAATATAGATGCCCCCTAATCAAAACTAAGGGAGTTACAATTTTGACGTAGAGATTATGCTAATGATATAGAAATAATAGGTTCTTACATAATAAGTGGAGTTTCATATACATTTTTTGAAGATGTAACATAAGAAAATTATCTAATAGGGATTTGAATCCATAATTTTTATCCCCCCAAGGAATACCTTGGAGATAATTTAATTCACCAATTCAAATACCTATGAGGGAGAGTCATCTTTCTTGAACTTACAAAATAATATTTGGATACAAATTCAACCCCAAAATGGTAATTAAAATAAGTGACACAAAATCATACCTAGTAACTCAAAGACCTCTTGGGAAAGGATTTTATCTGCTTATCTAAATTAAATGGTTGTGAGGGCATAAGTAGTCTACCTCAAAACACTTAATATATATAGTATTTCTATATATAGACTTTTCATTTATAGATTGTATCTAAATGTAGATTTGTATAATTTAGGGAATTTCATTTCAATAAAATAGTAACAGACTTATCACAACAAATTACACTTGATTGGTCTCCTACCATTGGTTTTTGATCACATCTAGGGGATCATCATAATTTAAAAATGTTCAATAATCCACTATAAAACCATAGTACAATGAAAATTATAGAAGTTAAAATATGAAAATAGAAGTAAAATTATCATCATGGAACTTTGAAACTGATGGTAATGATTTAAAAATAATTATTAGGTTCTTACATAATAAGTGGAGTTTCATCCACATTTTTTGAAGATACAACATTATTAATTATTAAGAGAAAAAGTGGTGGTGGTATAATAGTAGGCATACACATTAGAATAGATGGTCTCTTTAGAACACATTACAACTAGGAATGGAGGGAATATCACAAAAAATATTTAGGAGTGTAATAATTTAATTTTTGTACAAATAATATTTAAAAAGCTTTACAAAAAATAAGAGTTAGTTGAAAAACCAGCTAATGGGTAAAAACTACCCAAAAACTAAAAACATGAAATAAACTAATAAAAATAACTTTGGATCATAAATGATCCCAACAAACTCCCCCTTGATCCAAATTAGCGTAGAAAGACTAAAGTAATAAACTATGAGTCATCCAAGTAGACTCTACTATAACTTTGATTGGTACATTGTGCATCCTAAACTAATCAATGCCTAATCATCCCTGTATTGAAGTAGAAAAAGATCACCCTCTATCTGAATACATCAATCCTCACACATAATATATACAAGAATTGATTAACCTAGTAATGTGTATGATACAATTCAACTTGATGCCCAACAATCACCAACATCTCCCACAGGCCTTTGCTCAGCACTAACAATGCTAGCAACTCAATATTGACTCATACTACAGCCACTGATGATTGATCAAAAGATAATAAGTAATATATTATCCCCCTATTAGGTAAGAGGTGAGAAACCATAAAATAAATAAACCAAGTACAAACCATTGGAATGCTCCACACTAAAGATCATATCAACACTAGATCTATGAAAGTAAAGTACACAAGACAAAAAATGCTACTACATTAAATCCCATTCTTGAGCCTAGAAATTAGCAAAATATGGGTGTGTTATCATATCATAATATATAGTAATAATTTATAGAGAAAGCAACTTCACAATCATCCCATCGATTAGAAGAATATGCAAAAGAATAGCTAGAAGAGTGACTAGAGTGATTGGAGTGACCAACAATCCTTGATTCTGCCTTTTGTTGATGTTGAGAGGACCTCCTATTAGAGAGGAATTCTATAGAGAGGTGTCCTATGCCACCATAATTTTATCATATTATCTCACATCCATTAGAACTAGATGAAGAATAGCCACATGAATAAGAATGCCTATGTTTGTGCTTGTGTCTATGTGAATGTTTGTGGTGATGCTCATGTTCTAAGAACTAGAGTGATGTCTATGCTTCAAAGAACTAGAATGATGTATATGATTCAAAGAACCAAAATGATCCCTATGTTCAAAATTATGCTTATGTCTAGAAGTGTTCTACACCTAGTGTTTCTATCTCTAAAACTGCTTTGAAGAATGTTTTCTTTTATGATCATATAATGGATTATATATTTCGGTATAGTGGGCCTCCTCCATGGATGTACTCTTCTTCCTTATAAATTATCTCTCATTATGAGTTAATGACTCACAAATAAATTCAAATGTGACACCATTAAGCTTATCACTAATATTTAACATTTCAACAAAATTGGTGTATGCATAATTAAGACCATTCAATGTGATGTAAATCAACATATCATCATCAATTTTACCGTCAGTTGTGAAATATTATTGTTTCAAATTTTTCATGTGAGAAATATATTCAAAGACATCTTCATTATTTTCCAATTTATTATTCAATATTTGCATAAGAAGTTACATCTTATTATATCTAGGTTGTTTGCCATATAGATATTTTAATGATTTCCAAGCTTTCCATGCACTAGTTTTAACTTCCGCAATATGAATGATTACCTATTTAGTGAAAGATGATTTCAAAAGTGCAAGTGCACATTTATCACATTTTTGATATTTTATTTATCAATGACTTCTCATAAGTCATTAAAAATGAGCGTATTATCCATGTTCTTACTCTATTATTTATAATTTATAAGTGAGAATTTACCATTTTTAGAAATCAAACTCATGATTTTTGCCATAGTGATAAGGAATCAAGTAAAAAAAAGACAAGGGAATACTATTTTGAGGTTTTAAATTTACCTTCAAAAATATTTTCCAAATACAAAGGATTCTTGGGACTTGTGAAGGATGATTTGTTTATCGACAGTACAAGAAAGAAGTGACTTGATGAAAATTTTCATTTTGAAGGTGTTGATGTCCATCGATAATGCACCTTTATACATTATTTTAAAAAAACCATATATGGATGATTAAAAATAAACAATAAACTATACCATTATGTCTAGAATGTTGAAAAACCTATACAACACCTGGTTACACAGCCACCTTTACATGAAAAGAGTGACTAGCAAAAAATTGTCTTAAAAAGTCAAAAATACACCCTTATATTGTTGATTCTCTTTACAAGGTTTTTTAAAAAATGAAATATTCTCCTTTTTCAAAATGGCATATTCTATAAAAATCAAATGTTTTAATGGCTTGAACTCTTGACCTCAAATACACACTAGCATTTTACAAAATTCCTTTCACCAACCTCTCTATGTATGATATTAAAGGATAAAGTTTCAAAGGCTGATTTGATTTACTTGTGTATGATAGAAATAATAATCTATGAAAAATAGTAGATCATGAGATTGGAAACTTTAAATTCTTGAAATTTAACATCTTATTTAAATACTTGAGACCAAATCTTCACCATAATACTTTGTATGACTTCATAAAACTTTATATAATCATGTGCTTTATTTTGTGTGATCAAAGGAAAAGGAAAAAGTTAATACATTTTACCATGAAGAGCACTTAGCATCTAAAATTATGGTTTTTATTTTTGTTTTTATTAAATCTACTTGGAGCTAGAGACTTTTCCAATTTAGAGAGGAAAATTAAATTTTATTAATGCCATATCTGATTTGTTTATCAATGTTCATTCATACAGTATCACACAACAGCCTAGGGATATATGGCAGTGACTTACAAATTTTAATTCTAGTAGAAGTAATCTATTAGAGACTTCCTCTAAGGCATTCAACAAATTGTTGTTGTGCTATGTCATAATGATGTGGTTATCTTTGAATTAATTCCTCCTAAAAAGTGAACTCACCAAAGACTATGTTTTATGTATCAAATTGTTGTAGATGTCCACTATTATCAAATATGAATCTCCTCCTTCAAATTTTTCTAGTGGATCTGATACCATTGTTACAATCAAGAATGGGAGGAATATCATAAAAAATATTTGAGAATGCAATAATTTATTTTTTTTTACAAAGAATCTTTAAAAATCTTTATGGAAAACAAGAGTTAGTTGAGAAACCAACTAATAGGTAAAAACTACTTGAAAACTAAAAACATGAAATAAACTAATAAAAATAACTTTTGATGATAAATTATCCCAAAAGAACATATTTATCCACTTTGAATTTTTATCATATTTCTAAAACTGAAATTCTTCTTTGTCACTTCTAATTTTTTTAGCACCATTGTAACAAAAGCAATTTCTCCATTGTAATCACCAAGACAAAACCTGATCACCCACAACTGCGTTCCTTATCTAGTGAATACATATGCCCCCTGATTGAAACCAATGGATTTGTAATTTTGATGTAGAGATTATGCTAATGATTTAGAAAAACAAGCTCTTGCATAATAAGTGGAGTTTCATCCACAATTTTTAAAGATGTAACATAAGCAAATTATCTAATAGGGATTTGACTTCTTAATTTTTAGCCCTCCCAAGAATACCTTTGAGATAATTTAATTCACCAATTTAAATAATTGTGAGGGCAAGTCACCTTTCTTGACCTTACAAACTAATATTTGGAGATGAATTTGACCCCAAAATGATAATTAAAATAAGTGACACAAAATCATACCTAGTAACTCAAAGATCTCTTGGGAAAGGATTTCGTGTGCTTATCTAAATTATGGTTATGTGAGGGCATAAGCAATCTACCTTACAATATATATATATATATATATATATATATATATATATATATATATATATATATATATATATATATATATGTATATGTATATATATATGTATATATATATGTATGTATATATATGTATGTATATATATGTATGTATATATGTGTGTGTGTGTGTGTGTGTGTGTGTGTGTGTGTGTGTGTGTGTGTGTGTGTGTGTATATAGACTTTCTATTTATAGATTGTATCTAAATGTATATTTGTATGATTTAGGGAATTTCATTCTAATAAAATAGCAACAGACTCATTGCAACAAATTACACTTGATGGGTCTCCTACCATGGATTTTGGATCACATTTAGGGGATCATAAGAATTATAAAATGTTTAATAATCCACTTCAAGACCATAGTACAATGAAAATTATAAAAGTTTAATTATGGAAATAGAAGTAAAATTATCATCATATAACTTTGGAATCGATGGTAATGATTTAGAAATAATTATTAGGCTTTTGCATAATAAGTGGAGTTTCATCCACATTTTTGAGGATATAACATTATTAATTATTAAGATAAATAAGTATTGGTGGTATAATAGTAGGCATACACATTAGAATAGATGGTGTCTTTTGAACATATATATCCACTTCAAATTTTGATCATATTTCTTAACCCAAAATTCTTCTTGGTCGCTTCTAATTTTTTTAGTGTTATTGTAAAAAAATAAATTTATCTATTAAAATCACCAAGACAAAACCATATCACCCAAAACTATGCTCCTTATTTAGTAAATATAGATGCCCCTTGATTGAAACCAAGGGAGTTATAATTTTGACATAGTGATTGTGCTAAGAGGCTATATCTTTACATGAATAATGCAAGCCATCATAGACTAAAGCATTGCATTATGATTCAAATCATGATAGTTTTGTGCCCATAATTATTATAGATGAACTCATTTTGACATTATCATGGGTTTGGAGTAACTATAAGGTGTAATTATCGATTTACACTTTTTCACTTCACATAACCCCTCTTACCCCACCGCCCCCCCCCACACACACATAAATTATATTAGTTGACATATAATATATATCATAATATTTTTATATGTATACTTGACATAGTATGTTGAGAATATTCAAAAGTGACAATACAACATAATTGATAGGTTAGATTCTCAATCAATTATCAAGGACATTAGCACACATGATACAAAATTATTAGAAGAAGTGAATAAAGGTTTTTAGGCCTATATATGTATGTAGTTGGATTGTATGTTAATTTTTAAAACATATCAATAAAGGGAAGGATATTGTGCATTTAAGGGCTTTGTAGATCTCATGAAGAATGATTGAGTCTATTATAATGAGGAAGAATGTGATTTGATTTGCATCAGAGGTAAAATACTAGAATGAAGATAAGATAAAACTATTTATTATGCATTTTATGAAATATTTTAACCATTACTATCTTCTTACGATGAAATAAAAATAATACAATCATTTATAGTCATGCACAGAGGTATGATCTTACATATAGGTCCATGATAATATATTGAAGGAATATTTGTCTAATTCTATTTGATCTTGACATAATGTCATTGACTGTGTTATAAAGTTCAAACCAATGGATATTGTGGTTGCATGTTGACAAAAAAATTCATTATAATCACTTTATGATAATTTTATTCCTAGGAGGCACATTCCATGGACAACTAAGAAATCTAAATCAAGATTAAATTTTTTGAATAGATATTGGATCTTAAAAAATGATGCATTTTGTCTATTGAAGAAGTCTATACCCAAATTAGCCTTGTAAAAAAACACATAATTCTATATTACTTTAAGATAGAGCCTACATAGGTATTTATTTTAAAATGAATCAAAATATTTGTTTTTGAGTACTCATGACCAATATTGATTAGTATGAACCTTTGTCTAATATTTAAGAATAAAAGTTTATATAACTTGAGTGATATAAAACTTCATATCATAATGTCTAAGAAAATATCTGAGATGATTTCATGGTATATACTATCTAGGAGAGAGAAAGAATTTACATTCTCAATTTTTATTTCTTATTATCATAATTCCATGTTGAAAACTAGTTACTGAAATAAGATCTGAGTTATTAGATTGTGAATGTTGATAATGATGATAAAAATTAAAGGAAAGTTCAAATAAATTAAGATAGGGATAAAGGTTTCATCAGTTAAGAAAACTAGATGAAGGTAAGGATAAGTTTTATATTCAAGGTGAGTCTACCTCAAAGACTCATCATGACTATGTATATGACATAAATACATGGCTTCAAAGTAAGGACTCGACATATTATATAAATATGATAAAAAAATTGATGGATAATTTTTTTTAGAAGAGAATGGAATGGATTTGATGTCTGTGTGAATTTCATTAACGGGTACATGAGCATCAATTTTAAACATGTCCATGGGGTTCTCTACTAAGCTTGTCACTTATCATCCCTAAGTTTGTCATGTTTATTGTGTGTGCCATGTGGTGAATTTTTGGTTATTTTGTGCTATTTTTAATAGGATCCCAAGATGGTGACACTTATTACCCCCACAGAGCTCCATATAACCTTTGAAAATTCAACATTTCATGTATTTTTTGATCAACTATGTTAGGATCACATGAACCATAAATTTCAAGAACATGTTTGAGCTTTAAATCTTTGGTCAAGGTTTGACTTTTAAATACTTTTCATGCACCTTAAATTTGACTTGAATACTCTTGAGGTGCATTTGCATTCAAAAATAGGTGGGAGTCCCCAACAAATTTGAAATTAAAATTTATTTTGTAAAACGGGGGTCCCTATAATTTTCACACATTTTTAAGAGGAACAAAAACTATCAAACATGTTTAACCAAATATATTCCTATTCCTATATATCTTAGTTTCTTTTAACATACACTATAGAGTGTTGAAAGATTAGAATAGTGTAGGTTGTAGAGTTTTCAAAGCATTGACCATATTTTTTACTATCATTTCTATAGATCCTTAATTTCAGGTATTTAATCTTAATAGTGTTCAATATATTTTTTTACTCTATCTAAAATGTGTGATTTATTTGTGTTGAATTGGCCCTTTTATTCATTATTTAGCACTTTATGTTATGAAATCACTAATATTTAGACTATTTTAATATTTTTGACCCTACTAGTGCATGCCCAACTATGATGTCAGTGAGCCTTATATTGAAAGAGCGTGCATATGACTATTGTTTGGGAAAATAGGGTTTTCAAATTGTAACACTAAAATTTTATAAAATAATATAATAAATATAATTCCAAATACTCTACTTATATATACTTCAATCATTTTTTAATAAAAAATAGTACAATTTTTAAGAATGCATGTCAAGCTCAGGGAGGCCCTAAGTTGGCCTAGGCAACAATGAGCCCTACTGTAAAGCATGGTATAAAAGGAAAAGATGTCAAAGGAGTCAAATGGTTGTATAAGACAAAAATGGGTATACTCCACTAGTTGTAATTCAATATGGGTAGATTCCTTTTTTGTTTTAAAATCTATCGAAAATAGTTACATAATAATTACTTTGCACTTTTTTGATCATCTTCATCATCTAGTGAAAACTAACCAATTATGTATATTTAACCAATAAACCATGTAGGTCAAATGTCCTTCATTTTAAATGAATGAGTATGAATAATTACTCAAAATTCATCTCAATTGTGCATCAAGTGGTGAGCCATTATAATCCCAAAAAAATGTTAGCCCCATCCATGATAATAGAAAACATAGGATAATATAAAATGATGGCTGAAATAATAAAACAATGGAGATTACTAGGGTTGTTTAGTGCTTACTACTATTCTTTAAAATCTATTTCCTTATGTGTGGAAAACTAATAGGGATCCAAATGATGACTGTTAGGATGATTCAAGCTGACATTTTTTAATAATTATAATCAAATAATCTTAATAACTAATATATTTAATAGTTTCGAATTTAAAAAATTACAAATAATTACCCAGACCAACCAAAAGGACCAACTTATAACCTGATAATGACCCATTGATGTCTAAATGCTCTTTCCACTTTGAATAAGTTGAGATTAAGGACTAGATAATTTAAATAGACTAATTATAACATTGATTAGTAATTTAATATATATGTTTAATGCGTGAGATTAAATTAGATATGGTGAGATTAGCTTAACATCATGTACATGTTCATATAAATTAATGCTTTAGTATAATTAACATATTTTATGTTCCTGTTGGATGTCAAAATCCTATTTGAGTAGCCTCATTGGTGGAAAAATATCCAATAGTCACACCATAAGAAATAAATCCTTGTTTAAGTACTCTTTGAGCATGTGAGATTAATATGGTGTTATTTGAGAAATTAATATTATGTTTAGGTCAATGTCAAATATCAAGATCATGTTAAATTAATGTGAAAGAGATTAAAATGGTGACATTTAAATGGTTCACATTGTGTCAAGGTGTCAATGATGACATGTTTTAGAATTTAATAAAGGGTTCATTCTTGAGTGGAATGTCATCGTTTAGGAGTGACCTATTTTTTTACATATAAATAGACTGCAAACTATTTCACATGTTTCTACATTAATTTTATTATCCAATTGTAAAGGCCAAAACATTAAATAAAATGACAATCAAATTTGAATAAAATTTAGCTTATTTGGGGATCCATATCAAAATACACGTGAAGATCACCCTACCATAATGGTAGGGTTATTTTGGAATTAAGGAACCTTCACTCCACAAGATTAATGGTGAGTTTATTCTTTTGAGGGATTGTATTTTATATTGATTAATTTCTATTTTAGGAAGTATATTTTTTCACATATAAAAGAGTCTTAATTTTAAATCAATTGTGATAACAGTCATGACATCATTGTGGAGTTGGAGATTCTTCTATTGTAAAATTGGATGATAAATAATTTGATGATAAAAATCAGATTTTGAAGCCTAGCATGGAAAATTTGAAGCCTAGCATAGAAAATTTGAAGCCTAGCTTAGAAAATTTGAAGCCCGACATGGAAATTTTGAAGCATGGAAAATGGAAATTCTACTATTGTGAGTATTGTGAACAACTGTAGCTATACAAATTTTTTATTGTAAAATTAGATGCTAAAAATTTTGATGATGAAAATCAGATTTTGAAGCCCTACATGGAAAATTTAAAGCCTAACATGGAAAATTTGAAGCATGAAAAATGGAAATTTTGCTATTATGAGTCTTGTGAACAACTATAGATATACAATTTTATGCATTGTAAACAAGTTATAATAGTATTTTAGGTGAATTTAATAAACACAAATTCTATGTTTTATTTATGTAACTCTATCCTCCCCTATTTCATCTCTACTTACATGTTTATATAGAGCATTTACAACATTGTTGTTTGGTCTAGACTATCCCTATAGTCTCAATATTTTATTTTACTTAGTCTTATTGGTTGCTACCCACCTAGACCTACACATTTTTTTTTGCCATAGAGATAAATCAGACCTGGGAGTTAGTTGACCTTCCAAAAGGAAAATAGGTCAAATGAGTCAAATGGGTGTATAAGACAAAAATGGGTAGACTCCACCAGTTGTAATTAAATATGGGTAGACTCCTTGTTTGGTTTATATTCTATGGAAAATAGTCACACAATAATTAATTTGTATATTTTTTTATAATCTTAATCATCTTGTGAAACTAACCAATTACATATATTTAGACAATAAACCATGCAGTTTAAATGTCATTCCTTCTAAATAAATGAGCATGAATAGTTACTCAAAATTCATCTTAATTATGCATAAAGTTTTGATCCATTAAAATCCAAAAAAAATGTTATCTGCATTCATGATAATAGAAAACATAAGATGATATAATATATAGTCTCCCATAGCTTTATACTATGGAATTTACTAGAATAATTGACTATGCCCCTACCTATAATTAGGATTTGAAATTTTGGAGCTGGGTAAATGAAATAGTTCAATTGAGTAGCCAAATTACTGTTGATGAATTTGTGTATAATCCCAAAAAAAATAAACATAGTCAACTTCTATTTCTTAAGTAAATAGACAACCTTAATATTTAGAGGAGTACTAATACCTAAAAGTGCATGACAAGAAATAGCAGGTTGAGAATATTTAGATTCATCCTCAAGTCCTTCTAGACTATTAATGTGTGTCTATGTCAAGGATGTAATGTAAATAGTAGAATAAAATTTCTCATATTATAGGGATAACAATAATATGGTAGTGACACCTTGGGGCTTCACTCAGTTTTGATGGAGAGATTATGTGGTCACAACTTACCACCTTCTAGTCTGCAAGTAGACCCTGTTGTAGGAACAACATGAATATGGTAGTGATATAATATACCTACATTTGTTATGATGTAAATTTCTTTATATTTTCCAATATAATCCCAAACTCTTAAACAACAAATGGATATACACAATGAGCATTAATCTAAAGTGATTCATGTTTAAAAAGTTCAAAATGTGGGAGTAAGGTAGGGAAAAAAGAAATTTTCCTTGTAACAGCAAAAACCAACATATCTCCTTTGATTTATGTTAAAAACCCAAATAACACCTAGTTGAAATCAGACTACTCAAATCTAATTCATATCTAAACTAACATTGGAATGATCTAAGGCTATGACATGCATGTATCTAGACCAAACCTCTAATTGTGAGGCTAGTTCCTCTAAATATGTGAATTCAGGATCAATTACTAAACCTATTAGATGTTAGGATGAAAATATTAAGGAAGAAACTAAAATGATTCTTCAAACATAACAAGATCCTATGAACTTTGAAAATATACAAGACCTTATTGCTTTAGTGTCTTGACTATTAGCATATTTTATGAGTCCTTTAAGTAGTTGTAGGTGAAGATTTCATTGAATTAAAAATTCAATTGAATTTGGCTCCTTCAGGTCTCTTCCAAAGTCCACAACTTAATACATTCCTTTTAGACTGTTATCTTCTTCACATGTTCATCATTCTTTCATCATGAAAACAAACATCTCCCATATAGACCAATGTGTATGTTTTTTTATCCCTATTTGAACCTCACATGTATCCTTCTTAAGCTCTATATTATGGTTATTCATCTCAATAATTCATGAATTTAATGATCTAAATAGCCTCCATGAGCCTATAAAAGGTCTTAAGACTAATAAACCCTTGATTATAGCATATTTTGACTTGAAACTAAGCCTATATGTATCTCAAGGACACTTTATTGATTGATTAAAGGCCAATTTATTGGGCTTATTGATGCACTTATTACGATCCCTATGTCATTAGGGAATAAGGGGAAAGTAAGAAACTCAATTTTAAGTCCTATAAGACTTGGGGATTGAGTTGTTTATACATCTACTATTAGAAATAACACAAATAGTAGAGATGTTATCACTACTTTGAAAGTCTACTAGTAGACCCTATTTTAGGGACAATAGATGTTTATGTAGTGACACTTATTCTTTCTAATCTTTGTAAAATCATTTAAATATTTGATAATTGTTTCCCAAGATATAAACAAACATTGGATATTTATAGCATGAAAGAAGCTAAATTGATTCATGTGTGGATCCAAGAGTGAGTAGTGTAGGGAAGAAAAGAGATTGTGCTCAAGATGATCAAAGATACCAATTCTACTAAATTTTGAGGTAAAAACACATGAAACTACCATCTAAATTTTTTAGTGTAATGCTCAAAGCTAAATAAATGAAGTTTAAGCTTCAGAAGAAGGAAATGCATGTCTAAAAATATACTTTGCATGAAAATTACTCACTCATAGTAAATTTCAAGGCACATTTGATTTTAAATGATAAAAAAATAAATCAAGTATATTATTAAATTAGTCAATATAATGTTAAAATCAAGCTAAAAATGCATATAATATGTGTTATTACCAAATTAGCTTGCAAAAAATAAATTATTAACCATCTAAAATCATGAGAATCAAAAATTATAGAACACACACAAGAGAACACTATAAACAAACTCTCAAATTATTTGGCTCCTTATATAAATTATAGTAAAAAATATTTTTTAGTTATAAATGAACGGGGAACCCTATTTATAGGCTCAAAAAATGCCTAATACAAGTTTATGTGGGCCCAGAAAAATTGCCCAAATAAAATTGAGTGGCTAAAATGAAAGTGTAAGGTAATGTTTGGTCAAGTTTCATGACCACTCTGGCTTGATGGATTCTATATGTGTGCCTCTTCTTCATCACTTTATATAAGTGTAAGGAACTTCTCCTCTCATGGTAGTTCTAGGAGACTTCTTCCTTGTGTAAACTTTCTCTATATTCCTACCAGACAATGTTTACAATTCCTTCATTGAGAACTCAATTCCATGTTGAGAGTCCTCAAAGCTAATGACATCTAGATCTAGTTAATCGAAGCTTTCTATGGTATCTTCCTCACTAGATTAAAATATAAGTGTAGGACCTTGAGAGGGTCTAGGTTGGTTACTATCTTCCCCTTGCTCGAAGCTTAGAGGTAGTCCTTGTCAACTTGGAGTAGCCTACAGTGGAGGTCTACATGGCCTATTCTTAACAAGAGAAACATTTTCTTCTTCCTCTTCCTCTTCCTCTTGTACTTATTCATAGTTGGCATTGAACATGCTCCCATGAGTTGGTGGGAGTTGGGGATTCAAAATATCCTCTTTCTTCTTCTCCCTATCAATCCTCATTTTTAAATCAATATTCTTCCTTGCAACATTTCTAAGGACTACCTCATCATTCATTGCATACCTATAAATCCATTTATTCACCTCTTATTGGTGTTTATATTCCATAACCACATCCTTTTTAAAATTTAATAAGTTCATTTCAATGACATTATTGGGTTTCCATGCCCTAAAATCATCTTTAGGTAATATGTATGAGTTTTTATGCCTTGCAGCTACTACAATATCTAGCCACTTTGTGATTTTAGTTCTACCCAAATTTTAAGTAGTATTATGGGGGACTATCTTAGAGATATTGATTTTATCATTTAATTTCATTATAATTAAAATTTAAAATTTATTTTCCTTTGATTTTCCATCAATTTTAGCTTTAAATATCAAGTTTGTTACCTTTTAATACATGGCACCTTCTGATTATTCTCAGGGGATCTCAAAATATTAGTGTGATGAATTATTTTTAATTTTACATGTGGAATATTTCTATTCATGTTGATATCTTGGGTGGGACCCTCTAATTTTTTTTGGTTATGGGAGTGCCATACATCTTTCTCACAGGCAATTAGAGCTACCATCAAGGTGATTACCAAATAAAAAGGTGCCATGGTTATATCAAATCCATTTTCAAGACATTTGAAATCAAAATGGAATGTATGCAAAGGCCCCTCAAGGTATATCTTAGGATATAACTTGAAATAAAATTTCAATAATGTGTGTGTTCAAGGTATATCCTAGGAAATAAATTTTCAATAGTGTGCATAAGGGTTCTTGCCAAATAAAAAATTGTCATGGTTATATCAAATCCTTTGCAAGGATATTTAAAATAAACATGAAAGATATTCCAAGTCCCTTAGAGGTATCTCCTAGGATATACCTTGAAATAAAATTCCAATTGTGTGCATGTTCAAGGTATCTCTTAGGAGATATCTCAAAAGAAAATTCCAATAGTGTGCATCAGTGTTCTTACCAAATAAGTTTTTTTCATGGTTATATAAAATACCTTATAAGGACTTTTTCAATCAACATGGAAGATATTCCAAGTCTATTTTATTTATCTCTTATGAGATACCTTGAAATAAAATTCCAATCATGTGCATATTCAAAGTATCTCCTAGGAGATATCTCGAAAGAAAATTCCAATAGTGTATATCAGGGTTCTTGCCAAATAAAAATTAATCATGATTATATAAAATCCTTAAAAAGTACCTTTTAAATTAACATGGAAGGTATTCCAAGGACCTTATATGTATATCCTATGAGATTCCTTGAAATAAAATTCCAATCATGTGTATGTTCAAGGTATCTCCTAGGAAATATCTCAAAAGAAAATTCTAATAGTGTGCATCAAGTCTTTTGCCAAGTTATCATGGTTATATCAAATCCATTGAAATGAAATATTAAATCAACATGGAATTTATTCCAATTCCATTTTATTTATCTCCTAGGATATACCTTTAAACAAAATTAAAATCATGTGCATATTTAAAGTATCTCCTAGTGATATCTCGAAAGAAAACTCCAATAGTGTGTATTAGTGTTCTTGCCAAATAAAAAGTTGTCATGGTTCTATCAAATCCATTATAATGACCTTAAAAATAAACATGAAAGGTATTCCAAGGTCCTTAGAGGTATCTCCTAAGAGATACCTTGAAATAAAATTCCAATCATGTGCATGTTCAAGGTATCTCCTAGAAGATATCTCAAAAGAAAATTCCAATAGTGTGCATTAGGGTTCTTTCCAAATAAAAAGTTATCATGGTTATATAAAATCCTTAAAAAATAATTTTTCAATCAAAAGGTATTATAGTTCACTTTTATTTATCTCCTGGGATATACCTTGAATGAAAATTCTAATCATTTTCATACCCAAGGTATCTCCTAGGAGATATCTTGAAAGAAAATTCTAATTGTGTGCATCAGGGTTTTTTCCAAATAAAAAGTTATCATGGTTATATAAAATACCTTTTAAGGACATTTTAAATTAACATGGAATTTATTCTAAGGCCCTTTAAGGTATATTTTAGTAGATACCTTGAAATAAAATTCCAATCGTGTGCATGTTCAAGGTATCTCCTAGGAGATATCTCGACAGAAAATTCCAATAGTGTGCATTAGTGTTCTTGCCAAATAAAAATTTGTCATGGTTATATCAAATCCATTTAAAGTAAATTTGAAATAAACATGGAAATTATTCCAAGTCCCTTCAAGGTATCTCCTAGGAGATACCTTGAAATAAAATTCTAATCATGTGCATATTCAAGGTATCTCCTAGGAGATATCTCGAAAGAAAATTCCAATAGTGTGCATCAGGGTTCTTGCCAAATAAAATGTTATCATGGTTATATCAAAACCTTTAAAATACAATTTTAAATAAAAATGGAATGCATTCCAATTATAATTGAGGTATTTCCTATGAGATACCTTGAAATAAAATTCTAGTCATGTGCATGTTCATGGTATCTCCTAGGAGATATCTTGAAAGAAAATTCCAATAGTGTGCATTAGGTTTTTGCCAAATAAATTTTTTTCATAGTTATATAAAATACCTTACAGGGACATTTGAAATCAACATGGAAGTTATTCCAAATCCCTTCTAGGTATCTCCTAGGAGATACCTTGGAATAAAATTCTAATCATGTGTATTTCAAGGTATCTCCTAGGAAATATCTCGAAAGAAAATTCCAATAGTGTGCATCATTGTTCTTGCCAAATAAAAAGTTTTCCTGGTTATATCTAATCCATTTAAATGAATTTTTAAATCAAATTTTAAGGTATTATAAGGCCTTAAAATGTATCTCTTAGGAGATACCTTGAAATAAAATTCCAATCATGTGTATATTCAAGGTATCTCCTAGGAGATATCTTGAAAGAAAATTCCAATAGTGTGCATCAGTGTTCTTCCCAAATAAAAAATTGTCATGGTTAAATCTAATCCATTATAAGGACCATTATAATCAACATGGAAGGAATTTTAGGGACTTTCAAGGTGTCTCCTAGGAGATACCTTGAAATAAAATTCCAATCATGTGCATGTTTAAGGTATCTCCTAGGAGATACATCACTATAGGTACAACTGCTTCTATAAATTATTCTCATTCACACCTTTTGATTGATCTAGGTCACTTCAAGTGGTTACATAGTTTCATTATTCCCTCCTTGATCTTCCATAATGATTGAAATGGAAATAATAAGTTGTTTTGAGTTGGGTTTTGACATTAATGTAGTTATAACAATTAGATTAATATGTTAGAGCTTTGTTCTAGAGCTAACAACTCTTCACTAGTTCACTATGGTGTGAAATAATGGAGAGAAGGGTCCCTTTCATGAATTTGGTCCCAGAGATGAAACTATTGAAGTATGCATGTTCATCTTAGTCATGCCCTTTAAAATATTAGCTCTGATCCAAACTAGACCATGCTCAAACTCAGCTTCATGCCTTTTATTTACCTTGCCCTATCGAAATTGATTTATCAACCTTGGTCTAAGTCACCTAGGCTCAGCTTTATTTGGTTGGTCATTGAAAACTGGATTAGATCATTGATCACTTGACTCATCTTACTCTATTGATCTACCTAGTGAGAATGAACATGATCTGTAAATCCTCTGCCAGGATTCATTCACTTATGCCACTTGTCAATCACACATTTCCACTCAAGGTTTGATAACTCATTGACTTTATATCATGCTATTGATTTTGAATCTATGATTTAATGTGAGCCATTGATCTATCTGGGCCCATTAACTCATCAATCACTGCTCATCATTAGATATTCTATATAGATGAACATAGACTATTAGATTTACCTAAATCTACTATTTTAAAATAAAAGGATACTTCATGAGCTCAAATTTGGCATCTACAAAATTGTATTTGACATCTATGCAATTGTCAATTGGATATTCAAAATTCAATGGTCATCTATCATGGCTTGAATTCAATGTTTACACACCTATCAATTGATGTGCACAACTATCAATCTGTGGATCAAAAATTCCTTGGACTATTTTTTTTAGACCTTTTGCTAGACATTTGTTGTGGGCTTTGTGTCTCATCCACATTCTCTGAAGGAATTTGTTTTTGGCTCTTTTGAATTAGATATAATGTCTGGGGAAATTGTCACGGGATAATTACCTAAAAGAAATAAATATTCTCTTTGCATTGGACAATTTATTACAAACAAAATGTTTAAAAGAATTCATGCCTTTAGGATTTTTTCTTGGCCACTTTAAGCAAAAGAATTCTTACTTAGTCTTTTGCCTTAAAACAAATTCTCTAAAAAAAATCTACCTTTGGGAAAATTTTCCCCATTGTACCTTTTGTTAGAACTTTTGTCTTTAGGATTTTTGCTTTTGAATGTCATTTCTGACTCTTCAGGGCTTTTTTTTTGACCTCTTTCCCAAATAAATGTCCCTTTGAGACTTTGTCTATGATACTTTCCTAAAATAAATAACCCTTCAATAAAATCATATTGGGCCCTTTGTTGAAACTTTTGTCTTTGGGTTTTTTTCTTTTGAATGACATTTATGACCCTTTAGGACTTTTATTTTGGAGCACTTTCCTAAAGAAATATCCCTTAAATATTTTATTTGTGGCACTTTCCCAAAATAAATAACCCTTCAAGAAAATTGTATCAGGCCCTTTGTTGAAGAAATGACCCTTTAGTATTTTGTCTTGAGACAATTTCTCAAAAATGACCCTTCAAAAAAATTGTATAGGATCCTTTGATTTAAAAATACCCTTCAAGCTTATTTTTTGGTCCACTTTGTCAAAGAATGATCGTTTGAGAAAAGTTTTTTGGACTTTTGTTCAACTAAAATGACCTTTAGCCTTTACTATGGATAAAATGTCAACCAAAATTTATGTCTTCAATCCTTTCGTTTTAGATAAAATGTCTAAAATAATTCTTGATGTTAAGCCAAAGACCTAAAATAAATTTTCTCAAAGAATTCCAATGCTTTACCAAATAAAGTGGAACAATTCATTTGAGGGAATTATGCCTTGTACTTTTATTGCAGATAATGTGTGGAACAATTTCTTTGAGAGAAATCTAAATGTAAACTTAGGATTTTTTAGACCTATTCTTGTAACTAATAAATACCATAAAAACCTTCCACTTTAATTTGTGATTCTAAAATGATCACTAAGACACCAAATGATACAAGGACTGAGTTGAAACATACCCTATGACATTATAAAAATCCCCTATATAAGATTCTGACTATAGGGGGTTCATCCATTTTAGCATATGGGGAGAAATGGTCAACATGTTTGGTGATTTCCTAAGGGTGGCATACTTGTTGTACCATGAACAATTGCCTAATATTATCTATTGGGATATGTAATAATAATTATACAAGATTGACATAAAAAATACCTTTGCAATGCACAAAACAACAAAAAAGACAAATAAGAAGCAACACACAAGACAAAAAACTAAACAAAGACACACTTGTGCTTCAAAATCACTTATTTAAACACAAAATTATAAAATAGGAAACACACACCTAACCTAATATTTACAAAATATACCTTCATCTCTCAATATTAGGGTTTTAAATATATCCCAGTCATAGGGATAGGCAATTCTTCTCCATTCATCTTTGCTAACTAAAAGGAGTTGGTTTTCTTGCACTTGGTGATGACATATGGTCCACTCCATAGGGAATAAAATTTGGTATGCCTCCCTAGTTTTATTCTATTTTCATCCCATTTCAATACTATGTCATCTTCCTAAAATGATCTTGGAGTTTCCCTCTTGTCAAAAAACCTATTCATCAATACCTAGTGATGATCCATGGCCTGATGAACTTTACCTCTAGTTTCTTTCAACTCCATTAATTTTTTCAATCTCACTTCCATTGGAGTATTCTCAAGAAACTATAGTTGATGTGTTAACTATAAGGAATTTAGCTCTTGAGAGATAGATAACCTAGCTTCCCTTCTATAGATAAACACAAAAGGATAATTCCCTATTGACCTCTTGGGAATTATCCTATTCGCCCACAAGGCTATCTTCAATTTGGTGTGCCAAGCTCTTTTGTTATACTCCAAGGTTCTCTTGATGATTTTGATTGGATTCTTGTTAGTATATTCAACCAAACCATTAATTTGAGGGTAATAATTAGATGAAGTGCTGAATAATATGCCATTGTTATTTACCCAATCAGCTATCCTAGCACCCATAAAAGTAATAGCATTATCTGAAATAATAATAGGAGTGCCAAACCTTGTTATGATGCTCTCATAGAACTCAACATGGAAGGTATCCAAAGGTCCTTCGAGGTATCTCCTAGGAGATAGCTTGAAATAAAATTATAATTTTGTGCATGTTTGAGGTATCTCTTAGGAGATGTCTTGAAAGAAAATTCCAATAGTGTACATTAGCGTTCTTACTAAATAAAAAGTTTTCATGATTTTATAAAATCCTTTACAAGGACATTTGTGATCAATATGGAAGGTATTCAAATGCCTTATAGGTATCTCCTAGGAAATACCTTAAAAGTAAATTCCAATCATGTGCATGTTCAAGGTATCTCTTAAGAGATATCTTGAAAAAAAATTCTAATAGTGTGCATCAGTATTCTTACCAAATAAAAAGTTGTCATGGTTATATCAAATCCTTTTCAAGGACATTTGTAATAAAGATGGAAGGTATTTTAATTCCCTTTGAGGTATCTCCTAGGAGATACACTGAAATAAAATTCCAATCATGTGCATGTTTAAGGTATCTCCTACGAGATACCTCGAAAAAAAATTCCAATTGAGTGCATCAGGGTTCTTGTCAAATAAAAAGGTGTCATGGTTATATAAAATCCCTTGTAAGGACCTTTGTAATCAACATAGAAGGTATTCCAAGGCCCTTCAAGGTAGCTCTAGGAGATACCTTAAAATAAAATTACAATCATGTATATGTTCAAGGTATCTCCTAGGAGATATCTCATAAGAAAATTCCAATCGTGTGTATATTCAATGTATCTCTTAAGAGATAACTTGAAATAAAAATTCCAATCATGTGTATGTTCAAGGCCTCTTGTAGGAAGTACCTAGAAAGAAAATTTCAATTGTGTGTACATTTAAGGTATCTATGAGGAGACCCTTTGAAATTACTACAAGGCCCTTCAAGGTAATCTCCTAGGATATACTTTGAAATAAAATTTCAATCATAGGGGATGAGTCATAGGTGATGAGTTATAGGGGATGAGACACATGGGTTAACAAACCTAATATTTCATAATGTTTAACCAAAGGTTCCCTCTACCTCCCCACAAATATAATTTTGTATCATGTATCATTTATGTCCAATCAATACAACTTAAAACTCATCCCCCTACCTATGCATAGCTATAATTTTATATCATGCATCATTTATGTCCAATCAATACAACTTACAACTCATCCCTTAAAAATCATCCCCATACAACCTTATATTGATGTAGTAAATTGACATGACTCAAACAAAGGCTTCTCCTTTAAGTACAACTATTTCACACTCTTATTTAGGAGATTATGGCTCAAGCTAGTGAAGTATCTGAGGCAGCTATAGCACACGTGGAAAACTACATCAAATAAAACATTAATACACATTAAAATTTTTGAATCAATTTGAACTTAATCATCCTAATCAATATATTTATCAATCTTTCAATAGTTATTGAACACCTAAAGATCAGTACATCAATCAAGATAGTCAAGAATCTATTCATAGCTATTGCACAATAAAGATTATTGAAACATACAACCAGAAAAGTAACAACTAATTGCATATAAATTGGAAAGAAAATATTCAAACATTTCAATGATGATCAAAATTGATGTTTCTCCTTTATTCAAAAATTATCTAACAAAAATCCAAGTTGGATTACAATTGTTTATATAGACTTGGGGAAGGGGTCATCTCATCCTCCAAGTTCATGCAATGTCATTACATGTGATAGTTAGAACATGTAGTTCTAAATATGGTCAAAACCATGTAAGAGTAGACCTATAGATAAGTTGAAATTTTAAAAACTATGTAATGTGTGCGTGTGAACAAAATATAAAGTAAACTTTATAATGAAAAGTCTGAACTAAAAGAAAATTATGACTATGTCCATTGTCTATAAAATTATACATGCATAAAATATTAGCCTATCAAGATTGAGTCATCTAGATATTTGCATGTACTTTGGTTGGTGTGGTAGTTGTATAAGTTGTAGATGTTGATGCACCACCAAAATTTTGCTTCTTCTTGGCCTTGTTCTCTTGATAAAATCTATATGCTATGTCATGATACTACTGTATGATGTTCAATCTTAGTAGTGGTAGTCAATGAATCCTCTTAACTTGTCCAAGGAGTATTGCATGCTCTTCCTTAGTCATCTAAAACTTATTATTAAAAATCTCAACCTATGTGACTTTATTTTTGGCCACACTTAAATTAGATTCTCTCTCTTCTAGTGCTAAGCCTTGTAAACTTTGCTTGAAGTCATCCATTACTTCTTGAATGACTTTATAAAAATTGATCCTACTGATCAATTTTTTGATGACATCCTTCACCTTTGATAGCTTCAAATCATGAAAATTTTAGAGGATTTGGGCATCATGTGCATGATATTTGGGGATTAAATCCCCAACTAATTGTAACCATTCTCATGATTACTCTTATCTTATGAAAACCAAGTTAAAGGCATTAAAATGCCTCTAGTGTTGTCATTAAATCTAGATGACTATTTAATGAGTTGTTTATGTATGCAACTAGAATTTTCAACTTAGTGTTGTCATCTATAAATAAATTATATAATTGTTTGGCATTATTTACATGAGGGGCCATTTTAGATTTCAATAATTCCATTACCTCCAAAGAATTATAGCATTTGGAAGTTGCTTCTTGCACCTCAACTTTTGTGCCTAAAGGGATATGCATAGTCTTTTATTTCTCCCTTAATTTTTCCACCTCAACCTCAAGTTCTTGAAATTCAAATTCAAGTTCCTATCGATCTATCTCTATTCCCTCATGGATAGATACTATAGTATCCTTATGGGCTTGGGTCAGGTCTAAATATTTTCAATGTAAAGAGACTATTCAGGCTTTCTATTTTGCCTCTTAGTGAGGGAGAATACTTCCTATCTTTCCTCTAGAATTATTTTTTAACCCTTGTCATCTTCTAGCTTCCTCTTCTTCACTCTCTATATACTACCTGAAGGGGGGTCAAATAGAGTGGAGATAGAGGAAATCTTAGTGATCTTGAAGCTAGACATTTGGGTTGCCTTACTTCTCAATTCCATCACCCATGGAGGAATATCCAATTGAAATTAATCTAAGGTTTTAACCATAACCTCTTTCTCTACCTCCTCCTAAACCTCTGAGCCTTGACAAGGACATCAGGTAGGGAAGGCCAAATAATCTTGGACCAATCCACTATTCCAAATTGCTGGAGTGGATGGATTATAATCAATTAAGTCTTGGGATTCCTTCCCTTACTATAACTTGTTAGAATGGTTTCCTCTATGGAGGTGGTAGTTGGTATGGGAAGGTAAATTTGAGTAGATTTGACATGAAATTATGGAGTGGCTAATGCAGTCTATACCTTTCTAGACACCTTCTTCTTTAAGGATCTAATGGTGGATGTGCTAGAAGGGATAGAGGAGGTAGGTATGGTGAGTGAGATGGAAGTAGATTATGGAATGGACATGGTGGTGGTAGAAACATATTTTTCCACCTCATGGGTGATAAGAGGGAATTGAGTGAATGTGGTAGGGGTTAAGGAATAAATAGAGATGGAAGTAGGCACTTCCACTCGGGGTGTCCTCAACATAGAAGAAATAGAAACACATCCAAAAATGGGCATAGAAGATAAAGGAATACTCATGAAAGGATGATTACCTGAGGAACTTGGTGTTTTAGGATCTACTTGAAGGCTCATGGCCTTAGCTATTTCTAGCTTAGCTTCTTCATTGGAGTCATCCTCAATGTCCTTAATTATCACAACCTCTCCCTCTGTTGGTTTTGAATATGAAGGTACAATAGACAAGCCTTATGATGATTCAATTATGGGAATCTTGTAGGCTTCCTCTTGTAAACATGAGGGGTCTTCAACTACGTAGGGGAGCCTTATTGAGTTGATATCATAGCCTCTTATGTTTCTATCCCAACAGATATGGCATTTGGGGTCTAAGGCATAACAGTAGTTATTTGAATGGCATTGATAGTTGGTTGTTCTTGTATTCTCTCCTCCTCATAAAATTATAAACTAATGGGGTCCCCTACTTTTGGTTCCCTACTTTTTTTGGGTTCAAAAAACCTAGGCTCTTTCTACATAGTCTTTAGTTTCAATTTCAAAAAGAGGGATTGAGATGAGGGACCCATTTGTTCCTTAGATTTCTCCTCAAACTATCCTCTCCAGAAGTAAAAATGCTCCCATATTTTGTATAGATCCTTCTTGTTGTCTAATTCCCTTACTATGACTAAAAGATCATCCTAGATCATTCTTAAATGATCTTCTTAAATTCCATAAATCCTTTCTCTTTTTAACATATTTGCATCATCATTTGCATTAAGAAACATAAAATCATACAAATATGGAACATGGTTATAGGGTATGTTAAATCCATATATGTTATTTTGAATAAGCCCATGTAGATCCCAATCTCTATGTAGAATCATGGGGGAAGGATAACTCTTTCACCTACCACCCACTTCTCTAAAATGATTTCTCATTGTGTAAACCATTCTTCCAATTATTATAAAATGACCAAAGAACAAAGCCTTCTTCTACCCAGATAGGTCCTCTTTAACATTCCACTATATTTGTAAAGTAATTTCTTTCTCTACCAACTTGTCTAAGACATATTTTAGAAGACATAAAGGATTAACCTTATTTCCCCAAATCATTATAATTGTGAAATTTAGATAGAGGAAATAATCCCCTTTACCTTCTAGGGTTTTTATGATATTTTGTCTAATTTTGGTCATAGGTGAACCATGAATAGCTAGCTAAACCTATAGATATACATCTTCAACTATCCTCACCATGTTTTTGGTGTAGTTATATATTTTCATAAATTGGTAATGATCACAAATTCTATTCTTTATGTAGTCCATGGTTGGGTTCCATAACTCCCTAAGGTCTTTGTAACAAGTTCCCATAATAGCATATAGAAAATATCACATCATATAGAAACTACACAAAGTCATGGGATGCTTGTATTTGTGAATTATTTCTTCCCTTAGGTAAAATTTGATTATCTCTCTCATGGCATATGCATCATGGGTCAGCATCATGTAAAGCAATGACACCCAATCTAAATTGACAAAATGAATTCTTGAAATACTATAGAGTTGATTCAATAGAGTCATGTTAATTTGAATCCCCATTCTACATTTGTCTATATAAATAGGCCCCTTTGGCTTCTTCCCTTTTCATGTAATGGTTTGTCCCGAGAGTAACCATGAAGATAATGCCTTCTCAATTGAGCTCTTTGCATTGAACTGTGGTAATGTATATTTAGCATACTGTGCATTGATTATGTTCAAAGATAGGTATATTTGGAAGTTGGCTCTCAAAATATATGTGACCACTATGTTATTTCTAGAATAATGAAGGCATCCTATGATATCTTTCCCAAGAAGAACAAATCTTGTAGGAGGTTAATGCATGGCATCACTTCTAGCTTGGCAATAGAAAAATGTAATATTTTGTGTTTGAAACCCAACAATTCTTTGGCAAAAAACCTATCATTGAGTGTTATCTCATCCTCTAATTAAAATACATCCATAAAATACACTACATCCAATAGCTCTGAATAGTTGGTTTACCTATTCTCAAATATGGTGGCATCAAACACTATATCTATGAACTCTATGGATTCCTTGATTGAGTATGGTGATGGAAGATTTGTTCCCTTGATTGTCTTAGATGAAAATGAAATTAAAATATACACTATGTGATGTTTCCAATTTCCTTTTAGGTACAATTTATGTTGTATGATCCACTCGACTCTAGCTTAATCATTATTTTAATCATAGTGCTCTTTGAGATAGTAGTTAGGGCTCTTTATCATTGTAGGATAGTAGGAGACTTCGAATGTAATTTTGACTGAAAGTAATGAAGGACTACAATGGATACATATCACATATATAATATTTTGCACTGAATAGCAATTTATGTGACATAAATTCCCAATGTTCACCTAGTTTTTATATTCTTATGTAATTCAAACTTTGTTAGTTCAAGTTAGTGGGGGTATCTAGTATATATCATTAGAAGAAACATTAACTTTATTTTAGCTAAGTATTGTAAAGGGATAATATTATTCTTGGTAGTAAGGTATTTAGGTTTATGCTAGGGAATAATATTTTATAAAAGACTTGTAATAAAAAGCCCACCATTTGGCAATATCATTGGGAAAATTATTTTGAGAAGATTTTTGAGGAATTTATCCTGAAGGGTCATTTCAAAAATTCAAAGGGTTATTTTCATTAAGAAACATTTCAAAGGATACACTTAATAGGGCAAAGTGCCCAAGATAAAAGTCCTAAAGGGTCTATGTCATAGGATAAAGGCCTAGGACAATGTCCCAAAGGATGAGTCCTGAAGGGCAAAGGGCCCAAGATAAAATTCCTGAAGAGTAAAGTGGTAATGATAAAAATCTTAAAGTTTATTTACCAAAAGGCTGAAGGGGACTGTTAAAAGTCTGAAGGGTAGGTTCTAGAGGGTAAATGGCCATGCCCATTATCCTAAAAGGTAAGTGAAAAAAGGTCTAAAGGGTCTACTTTATGGGGAAAAAATGGCTGAAGGGTCTACTTTATAGGATAGAATGGTATAGTACAAAAGTCCCAAAGGGTACATTAGGGTGGGGAAGGGCCATTTCAAAAATCCAAATGGAAATTCAAAAAGGGTGAAGGGTAATTTTGTTGGGTTAAACATGGCCACAAAAAAAATGCTGAAGGGTAGGTTAGTTAGGTAAATGGATCTCAGATAAAAGTGATCATTTTAGAAAGGTCAAAAGGTAGGTTCATAAGGCAAATTAATTCTTTCAGGGGATTTGTGTTGAAATGTTATGGGTTCGTGGGTGCAAGCCATATGTCCTTGACTATTGAAAAATTAAGTCTTAAGATTAATTTCATAGGTACCCTTAAATGTATTATAATTCCCTTCAAACCTTCATTGATACCCATACACATTTGAAATGTATCTCCCAAAAGATACCTTCAAAATTTTGGGTCTACAATAGAGGTTCAAATCAAATACATGATCCCAAAATATAAGAAACTAATCATTTTCCATAATTTTACTCAAAACCCCCATTACTCATTATAATTTTATATTTTAATAAAAATACATGGTTGAATATTGAATTAATTAGCTATTTTTAGCTACATTACTATTTCGCTCTAATGCATGTTTGAAATGTATCTCCTAAGAGATACCTTTGAAGCAGGATGAATTAAGAATTTAAGTATGAAATATATGATATTAAAAGCTATAATTTTTTGAATTGACTTAAACCATGTCATTAAAAAAATGTTATACATTACCGTTTTAACATTTTTAGGTTTTATCATATCTCCATGATTATGTTCTGGTATAAATATAGCTTTATCTCTTACATACAGGTATAAATTGGACTGATTTTATAAATAACCTAATTAATAACTCTTCTCATGTATTTTGAAAATGTCCAAGATAAAAAATCATACATCAATGGCTTTCCATTTTGGAGACTATGTTTCTCTCATAAATAATGGTAAGGTCATTGGTTAAGGAAGAATATGCAAAGTGGTAGGTCTAGATGTTGAATCTATGGAACCCATAAATCTCACTTCCACATGCCATAATAAGGAAATACCTATTGAATGTGTAAGTTTCAATGTGACTAAATATTTTGATCTGACTCTACCAATTCTATTTATTATAGCTTTTATGGACAATTTGGGGGATGTAGTTGATAGGTTTACTATATAGAGTACAAGAGTGATGTAGCATGTCATAGACAAGTTTTCTATAGATAATGGCATGGAACAAAAATAAGATAATTTGAGTTCAGTTATGCATATGAAATCATTGCAATAATAAAACCCTTGCTTGGATTAATTTTTTTGATATATCGGTGATCCTACCACATTTCAAAGCCAAATAAAAACTTTTCATGGGAAAAGGGTACATTTGTTGCATAAATGTATAGCTCTTGCAAATGATGAAAAAAATGATTTTGGTTATGTTGAATTTGGAAAACCAAGGGAGTTTTTTGGTTGCATTCATGTCCCAATGTTATAAAATGAATTATTAACTTACATAAGGAAAGTTATACAACATTGGGAGACTTTTAGTATAGAGGTAACTGAAACATCTATCATTAAATGGCCTTCGAACAAAATAGTGGACACTGAGACTTGTAAAGCAATCAATTTACCATATATGACACCAAAGGATAAATCAATTGGAAATTTTTGGGATGTAATAGATAATGAATTCATTCCTTTCCTAACATACCTAGTGTAAAGGCATCCAAAAAAATTAACTCATGCTTACAAATAGTAAGGCCAAAAAAGAAATCAACCAAACACTTCACTCAGTCAAGTGGAGTTTGATGAAAGCATAGATAGTGAGATTTCAGCAATGTATGTGCATAAATGTTACACCAAAAAATGTTTTCAATCAAGATTGTCATTTGAGATTATAAAATATACAAAGATGAAGTTTCTTGATTCCGCCATAATAGATAAGAGGTAACATGTATTGGATGCCCTTTTTGTTGATTTGTTTAAGAAAAAATAAAAACAAAACTAGCATTGATTTTTAGGGTATATAGATATATTTTGAAACTTGGCTTAAAATATATGGATTGAAGATAAGTATATTTATTGACATTAAAAATTATCATAGAAATGGGGAATGAAATGCATTCCATGTAGGGATATTTTGGCAAAAGCCACAACAAAAGACAATGGCAGATAAATATTTTTTGGACTAATTGGTGGATGATTTTGTAGATGTTTCTCCATGACTAAAATGCTAGGTAGATATATATGTCTGATGAGAAAATGGTTGCCATCTTACATCATGTTTCACTCAAGAATTTATGAGGTGTCACATCAATGCACAACTAGAAGATATATAATATGAGCCAATATCCTATCAAAAATTCAATAGCATGTGGATAACTAATTTTTCATGATGTGACCATTTCCGCATCTGATGAATTTACTAAGTGAACAAAATGCATCTTGTTGACTCAATAGAAATGCTCTAAGTCCCATTATAGATATCAATATGAGTGTATTAATCAAGAATTCATGATGCACTCAAATCAAATAATTTTTTCAAGACAAATATATTACACACATAAAATAATGTCAGAGTAATACCCTAAAGAATACCTCAGCGTCATTCATGACAAGGTGGAACATCAAAAACCTTTTATGCTAAGGATAGTGGAAAAAATCAAAGTAGTTACCAACATAATATTAGAGTTATCAATGGTAAGGATTATAACACATGGTCATGGTGTAGGTGGATATGGGAATTTTTTTATTGTACATTATTGGAGGGTATAACTTTACTATCACCTCATTAAATGAGTTCTTTAGGGATATGTAAATAATAATGCTATATACTTATGGATCCTTAATATATAACCCTAGATCTTCAAAATATCCATTGTACGATGCATTTTTATCTAACAACTTCTACCCTGAATGCAAGAAGTACAAAGAAGAAGCATAATCAATTGGTGCCTTCAATAAACTTCATTATAGGCTATACCTTCAACTAGACAACTATTGTGGGGACAATAAGAACATGTAGTTCCATCCATAATTATATTAAAAAATGTCAAACCTTATATGGAACTAATGTTACATTTACAAATTCACAAAATCATGTTTTTTTGTCTAGGAATGTATTGAAATATTTATCTTTCCTTGTCTAAAAAGGTGTTTTCCTTGATGTTGAGGTCAGATTTATTCCTATAGGACATACCCATGAGGACATCAATGACACATTTGGAAACTTGTCTAAATGTATAAACAAAAAAGATGTGTGGAGTGTGGCAGATATGATGGACACTTATAAGACATGTGAAAATATAAGAAACTTCATTCCATATTTTATTTAAGATGTATTTTATTTCAAAGAGTATGTTAATAGGTACCAGTTGAAGGGAAGAAACAAAATAGTAGGCTTGACAAAAGGTCAATACTTTCTTCTATTCATGGAGTAAGGTCAACCCATTATGCATTGTAAAAAATCTATAAGATATAGAAATTAGTCACCCCTAATTACATTATGGGGAACAAAATAAAATGATGAGCCAAATGTTATAGAAGGTAATCTGACAAAAATATATTTCAAAGACTTAAAAAATAGAAAAATGTCTCAAGATTCCATTATTGAAAAAGACTCATATAAAATTAGAAAAAAGAGTGAAAAATAAATTAAATATAAATTGAATAAGTATTTACAATAATTTGATGAAATTGGTTTGACCAAAAATATTAAGTTAAAATATCTAACATATTACTTCCAAAACATCCATGACATAATGAAAGAAGACATGTTACCTTCTTAAGTTAAGTGCATAGGAGATTTTTGGCCTAGAACTCATCATGACATACCCCTACATAGATCTACACAAAATGGTTCATGATAGGTTCCTTGATTTTGTATTGGCATATACATATACATATGTTGGTCTAAGAAGCAAAAGAATAAAAAATTAATTTAATCCAGCTCAAGATGTGCAAATTAGAGATATGTTATTTGTTAGACCAAATGATTCTATAAGAGTGGAATAAATAGTATGGTTTGCTAGAGATAAAATCAATATTTAGATACTAAAAATAAATGGGGATATAGAACAAAGGGTTAATTTAGCTTTTTCATCCCAGTTCATGCAAGGAAAAAAGATGTAGAAGAAGCATAAATTTATTCAGGCTAGTTGGACAAGAAATGGAATCCAAACCCAACTGACACATATTTACCATCCATACTCATATATAGTATCATCTACACTTGAAAACCAAATTAAAAATTGGAGATTTCATACACTTATTCTCACTAATTTTTTGAAAGGCATTGTAACAGACTATTTGAATGCATCTTCCCACTAGGCACTAACAAAAATAGTGATAAAAGGATTGGGAAATTTAAAATGGTGTTTCCATAATTTTGGAATGAGAAATATGAATTATTTTTTTTAAATTTAGTCCATTTTTTAGAATGTATAATTTTTATTATTTTATTTATTTCTAGTGGCACTTCACATTTTAGGTCTTAGAAAATACACTTTAGCATTTGAGTTTTATATTTTCTATTATGAAAATTCAATATTTAGGTAATTGTGCATCTATTTAATAAAATTTGACTATTGGAATATCCACTTCATATTTTTGTGATTCAAAATGGTCTTTAGTTTTTGTGTATTCCAAATAGCCAGATCACATTTTATGAATCATGAAGACCTCTTTGGATTTTCAATTTTTCAAATTAAACTTCACATTTTGCATCCTTCAAAATGGTCTTCATAATTTACATCAGAGAATTTACACTTCATATTTTGTGTTTTGCAAAATACACTTTGTCATTCTCATGTAGTTGAAAAGGTATTTGAGGTTTATACCTCTGAATGCCCTACTTGCACATCAATATTTGTTCTTCAGCATTTTCATATCAATAAATGTTATTTGGATTTTTAGTTGTTTAAATTACACTTTGTACAAGCACCAAAGATTGTGTCATGTGGCATAATCTATGTGACTCGACTGTGTATAAGAATGACCAGTCCAAACAAAAATCCTAAATAATATAAGTACCTAAGATTACAACACACGTCACAATCTTGGTAACTTAGCTATGTGGTAGATTATATTAATAATATAATAATATAAAACCCATGATTAACACATGGCATGTACACAAATATGAGATAAAATTAGATGGTCATGAGGACATCACCTGAATTAGATTAAATGGATAGTTCACTATACAATCAACTGATGGCATGTGGCATCCCAATCATCCTAGGTGTTTTAAATCACATATCTTCTAAGTGCCTAAATAATTTATGAATTATTTTTCCTTAAGAAATAAACTTCCAAGTCTTGTTATCTTTAAATTCATGGTCTATGAACCAATATGAATAGTCACATAATTTGGACTTATTGCAAATATATAATATAGATGTCATTTATTTGTAATAATTCCAAGTAATTCTTGATGAAGTCTAATTTATTTATGATAGTTTTCAACTGATAATTATTTATTATCATTTTAAGTGATTTGGACTTATCATAAATACATTATATAGATGTGATTTATTTGTAATAAATCCAACTTAATCTTAATACAGTTTAATTTTAATCTTGATGTAGTCCAATTTATTTCTAATAGTTTTTGAAAATTTGGATTGTTGATAAGTCCATATTATCTATAATAGTCATTTACTTTTTATATTATTCATCCCTTTTGGTTAAAATATTTAATTCAACCTTATAAAGTACAAATGCAAATCCACCATGTGAATAATGTGGAGTCCACTTACAAGTCTCCACATCATATATTATAGATCTCAATAAACCAATATATTCTACATATAATTAGTTATATCTTAGTTTATCATAAGATGATATCTTTACCTCCTAATAGACATCAATCACAAAATAGACTTGTGCCAAAATAATGATCACCATATTACACTTATCATCAGATTACCAACCATGATACCGATCATTGTGGTGTTTTGAAAAGTAAAATTCAAAAATAAAAACACAATTTCCATTAGAAATTATACATGAAAAATAAAAAATACTTAATAATTCCAATTTCTCAAAATAAAATCATCCTTCAAAACACCCAAGGAATGAATATCTAACAATTACTGCAAACATTGATGGCATTTCTTGCCCACATCTCAATATTGATAAAAATAATTGGGACGCTCTTTGTAACGTAACAAATTTACCAACATTGGGGCATACTATAAATGAGGTAAAATATATCCACTTTTCCTATAATCCCTTGGATATATTATATTACTCATAGCATGTGAACCTTAAACAATACATACCATCGTATGGGTAATGGATAAAAAACCAAATATAACCTTTTATTTTTGATAATATTGGGTAACCAAAATTAATGCAATGATAAATACTACCAACATATGAATTAATTTAAAACTCTAAGAAACACAAATTTTAATTACGCATGATGGACACATGGATAAACCTTTAGCAAAAGTAGATGGCATTGCCTTACTAGACAATACAAAAGCATTGGGAATGAAAAGTCATAAATGTTTGAATCAAAACAAGGAAATAGGACCAATGTCAAATATCCCTTTATCTTCCAACCCAAATCATTTACAATTCATAAAATTCAAACATTCCAAAAAAATTAAACATTCCAAAATTCCAAAAAAAATAAAATATTATAGAAAATACAAAAACATTAAAATAATCAAAAATACCAAAAATATTTCACATGTTTTCTAGATTTTACATATGTTTTTTATTTTATGTTAGTATATATCATATAATTTATATACACATATATTTATTGAGTACTTGAGTGTGATACAGTTATACATTAGACCCATTATATGTCAAGCATGTAAATGTTTGACCTTTTTCTCTTCTAGCATGATACACTACATTGGGGGCATCTTATTTCTATATGGTCATTATTGACATAGGTTCTATTGGTTTATGATTATTTTCCATAATCTTACTAAAATTATATATGTTAAAAATATATATACTCATGTTTCTATCTTTCATAGTGTGTTTGATATGTTACTCTACATGAAATTTTTCTAACACACATATGCAAGGACTAGCAAAACATGCTTATTCTAATTGATATGTTTCATTGATTCATCTATTTACATTATTTTACTTGTGTGAATTTATTTTTTGCTTCTTTGGTCTATATTTTGTAACATTTTCACATGTTCATTTTCTTTTAGTCCATAGTGCCCTGAGTTTTTATTGTTTATTTGGTGTGTGGACATTTTCACATGTCTTCCACTTGAGTGTGTGTCATTTGAACATGCCCCTTATTTGCAGTCTCTTTTAACCCCACCTCATGTGACATTTGAGTACTCTTACATGTGTGATTGATTTTTTTCTAATATTTTTATCTTATATACATTTCCATGATTCATATCATACATCTTATTATTTTTATGTATGCTTACTTCAAGATTCATTGATGTATCTACTTTGGCATGATACTACTATATGCTTATTTTAGTACATGATACACACATATACATCATAGTTGTCTTATCCTTTTGACATAAGGATATTATAAATTTTTCAATACCCTCACCTCAAAATGGGGGGCATATTATTGGGTGAATGTCATATAAGACATGACTCCACATACATACAGTTGATATAATGGGAAAAGTTTGATTTATTTTACATAATTTACGTGATTCATATATATATATATATATATATATATATATATATATATATATATATATATATATATATATATATCTTGGAAATAATTATATGCATTATGTATAGATTTGGGATAGGGATTTTTCATATTTGTGATACATATTATATACATGTTATATAAAATAGGTTATATTTTGACAAATTCACTTTCAAATTATACACATTTGTGCACTAACCTTACAAAGATGCACCATTTAAGATTTTATTTGTTGGAGCAGTTGGCTCTTTTTTATTAGTGTAATTGGTATTTTTTACCATAAATATACTTTTAAATATTATTTTATTAATATGATTTGATATGGTTACACCATTATACTTGGGTAAAATTGACTAAATCAGGTAGATTGGCTAGATTGGTTATACTTGGGTTGTGTGATTAAGATTTTTTGCTCTCAATGGACTTGGAAAAATTCATCCTTATAAAAAATTTAGGGGATGATCATCCTCTAATTACCTTATTCATATATCCAAGGTTCAATTTTGAGCCTCTTTCCAATGGTTCAGTTATGAATCATATATACCAAGACAAACTACCAAGGGGCTACATGGTTGCATTTACACATAGGTGTACTCCTTCCTTTCTCTATTTCTTTCAAGTAATTTAAAATTATTCAATTTAATATTATTTACACTAATTAAACCTATAAATTTTTCTTATTTTTAAGTTATTCAAATATATTAAAGTCAAATGGGATTAAGTAAAGACAAATTATGTTATACACACCATGATATGTATTCTTTCCTTTAACCTAGTAATTTCATCCTTATGAATTACTAGATTAAATAGGTAGAATGTAGTGCTTAAATATATATTTATTTTTTAAACTAGTATTTTACACTTGAAAAATATATCTCAAGGTGATACCCTTCATTTTGGCCTTCCTTATAGCCAAAAGGCTCACACTTGCCACCTCACTAGGTCTAATTACTAATTTCTTAGTCCAACCTTGAATACTCTGATTATCTATACTACCTATAACCATAAAATGCCTAAATTATGATGCATATCCTTCACTATCAATTAAAAAACCTCAATATATTTCCTCCTTTCTTGATAGTTGTGTTTAGGATAGGACAATAGCATCAATGCTACTGACCTTTCTCTAATGCAAGTGTCATTACCTTAAAAACACTCAATTTTTTCAAATATTTTAATGTGTATGGGTCAGCCTAATAATTTAATTAACCCTTATATGAGGATAATTTTAAAATATCTATCATAAATATAAATCATAGACTACTCATTATTCACCTAGCAAGACATCAAATAATCACCTCTCAAGCTTAAACATACTACTAAATTTAAAATCACACAAATAAAATATTATACCCTATATATCAATCATAGGATCAATTATGATAGAGTTATGAAACACTCAAAAAACATCCCATGATCCATATTTTTCAAGATATAAGATATATCACTACATGCACTCATATATGGTATTATACACTATTGTTCACACACATACCAACATAGGAGAGAAAAACATAAATTTGAAGTCCTCATTCAAGTATTAGATATGTAGGTAGTTCTTATTGATACAGGGGTATTTTGGGTCATCTCAACACCATGAGCCCATTAACCCATTTTTTGAAAGGTAACTTAACCCAAGGTGAAGATCTAGGGTTTGAACTATAAATAGTGATATAGAGCCTATGCATGAGATCCAAACACATAAGATAGAAAGTGGATAAAAACTATAAATACCTAAGTGGTCACATATTGATATATTGGATGCTATATATAGGTTAGTTACATTGGTATTTAGATAGTAGCATCAACACAAGTGTCTAGGCAGCTAAAAAGAATATTTTAGGAATCTAATGACTAGTTCTTGAACATCAAACAACCTATTTCCACACTTTTACATCTCATATATGTCTTTGAATTATTTCATATACCAATTATTGTTTATTCTTTATAATTATTCAATGAAAATATTATTTTGCATTGAAATTTTTATATTTAATATTTATCATAATTTAACACTAAAATTGAATATCATAAACTGAATTATTTAATTGGCCTTCTTTAATAATAGTTTAATTCACTTTTGAATATTCTATTCCTCATAAATATTAATTATAAAATTGGTTAAATATATAAATTTACATGAATATTTCATTCCTTTCCTATTCTTGCAACACCCATTACATTTGGGGCATCTTTCTTCTATTTGATCATGATCAATACAGGTTATGTTATTTTCTAGTCACTTTTCTATTATAATTTTTAACTTGTATACTAATGCTTACTCATTTTTATACTCATTATTTCATCTTACACCATGTATTTATATGTTATGTTACATGACATTTTTAATAACACATATATGTTGCGAATGGTATGGTTTGCTTATGTCAGTTGTTTATGCTTCATTCATTCACATTATCACTTCCTTGAGTGTATTTCTTGTTTGTTATGTCTTTCTTGTGAAAAACTTGAATATATTCTTTGATTATAGTTCCCTATTCCACTAACTATTATTTATTTATGTGTGGACATTTAAATATGTCTTCCCTTTGAGTGTGTGGCATTTGAACATGTCTGGTATTTATGGTCTCCTTAGTTCCCCTTTTTGTGACATTTAATCTCTTATGTGTGTGTGTTTGATTTTTGTTATTATTTTATTGTTAATTTATAAATGTTTACATGATCTATATCATTCATCTTATGGATTTTTTTTATCACATACTATGAACTTCATTAATATATCTTCTTAAACATGTTACTCCTATATGCTACATGATTCATATACAAATAATATAGTTATGTTATCCTTTTGAGGTAAGGTGACTACCATATTCCATTCCCCTCACCTAAAAATGGGGGTAATATTAGTGTGGTCATGTATTAGAGACATGAATCCACACATACATACTTGGGTCATAATCTTATTCATTTGAAACTATTTTTTTACAAATTTGGGACATAGTTCTTTAGATTTGGGAGAGTTATTCATATTTTTGAGAAATATTATACAAAATTATAGATTATAGGTTGTATTTTGATATATAATTAATATTAATACACATTAGAGTTTCATATTCCATTCATGTACACCAAAATTATCAAATACATATTCAAAACACTTTTACCAAAAACACTATTTTTAATAAGAAGCACTATTTTGAGCATTTCTTGGCTATATATGTTGGCTCCTTTAAGTAGTGTGGTTATAATTCAACACCCTCAATGGTTATACCAATTAACTTGGATTTATTATACATTCACTTGAGTTATGTGATTGAGATTCATTGATCTCAATGGTCATGTCACAACTCACCCTTGCACTAGATTAGGGGAATAATTACCCTTCAAGTTTCATATTTAAATCACAAAGTTCTAGTTATGAACCTTTCTTATCTCTAATAATTCATAAGGAAGCATATTTACCAAAGCAAAATACCAAGGGGAAACATTGTTGCAATGACACATGTGTAATCCTTCCTTGATCTCTTTATTTTGTAAGAATTTCAATTATTTAATTTTAGATTACATGAAGTTATTTATACTATAACATGCTCTTGGTTATAGGTCATAGACTATTAATAAATTCACCATGGCTCAAGCAAATTCAATGTGTGTTTTACACACCTAGGTTCTCATTTATTTACTTTAACCTATTAATTTCATCCTTATGCATTACTAGATTAAGGGTGGGGGGATATAAATACTAAAATATAATTATATATAGAATTTTAATCATGTACACTTTAAAACACCAATCAAGGTTGTACCCTTAAATTTTAGATCCTCATTCTTCCTAAAATCTCGCCTTTACAATTTCATTGTGCCTAACTACTTATCATATGGTATTACCCTATCATCTTAATGACCTAGATAACCCATACATTACAGTACGCTTAAAATTATGATATATATCCTTCACTTCCAGTTATAAACCTTCAACTAGTTTCTATGTTTTTTGACACTACCATCCATATAGGGACACTAGTGTCCATAATCCTTATCTAGTGTTTGTACCTCAAAATTCATCTAAATTACAAATGTTTCAAAACATATGGGTCAACCTATTTGTCTTATCTAACTCTTCCATGAGATATTTTCAAAATGTATGGTATAAATACAAATCAACACCTACTCATCATCCATCTAGCATGTACCAAGCCAAAACCTATTCAATATCATTCAATTAATTTCACAATAGATTTATACAACCCTCTTCTTCCTTAATTTTATATCAATTATAGGAGAAGTCATATTATAAGTCTAAAGCATTAAAAAAACAACCCATGAGTAATATTTCTCAAGTTACAAGATATTTCATTAAATTCCCTTACATATTTCACCCTTATTCACACATAATTCCACACTTAGGAGATAACTACATATCTATGATGCCCTCTTCGGAGTAGTGGCTATGTAGGTAGTTCTCATTAGAGAATTAGTCATTGAGATTAACTCCACTTCTTGAAACTACTAACCCATTTTCAGAAAGTTGACATAACCTAATGTGAATAAAATAAGTTTTAAGCATTATACATTCATACATATCCTATGTGTGTGATCCATATATATCAATAGAAAGAAAATAAAAATCCCTAACAAGCATAGTCAATTACTTCTAAATTTATAAAATATTGTGTAGGATATAAGAATAAAATTATCAATAAAATCATCAATTTTATTGTCTATAGTTTAATGGTAGTGTCCAATCCTCTAAAAATAATATTTATATAATCTTAAAATAGTATCTTGAAAATTAGTCTACTTGTTTTTACACATACATCTTAGATCCATATGTGTATCTAAAAATAAGCTAAGTATTATCTCTTCTTTGTGTTGAAATTATCATAATATCAATTGTTTTTTTACACATGTTGCACTAATAATTGAACCAAAATATAAGGAAACATAGCAAAAACCATTACTAAATGAGCCGATGACACTTAAACAATAATAAAATCAAACATTTGAGCTTTATTTTATGGTCAATACAAAAAATAATATGGAAAAGTTTTATAAAATTATGATAGTGATAATGATATCCCTCGTGATATGATAAATGAAAAATTATTCAAACTAAGATTTTATCTACTTGAGAATCTCTCACATAACCTATTTAAACCTATAGGTCTTGGCATATATAAGCCAAATCCATCCCTAGAAAGTTTAGAACTAAATATAGGTAAGGGTAAGGAAAAAATATTAGATGAACATGTAAATTCTTGTTACTCAATCCATTCCACTTGGATAAAAACTTTAAGTCAACCTTAGAAGGTAAAAATGCATATACATCATGTTAATAATGTGGAATCTTCACATAAGTCTCCATAATAGATTATATAGATTAAAGTTACATAAGATGATCCACATACAATACTTGATATGTTACTTGAGCATAAGATTATACCTTTACCTCCTAACAAACACAAATTAGGTAGTGGACTCATCTAAAAATAAGGATCACCATATTTTTCTTATCATCGTATCACTAGCCATGATACAGACCATTATGATGCATTGTAAAACCAAATTAGAAATAAAAAAATGAAGGACATATATAGGTTATGATAGAATAGGAAAAAAGACCTCCAATTTCTTATATTCCAAAAAAAAGATAAAATGGGGCATATTTATAAATGCCCATGATATGAAGATCAAATAATTAGTATAAATATTGATGGTGATTATTGTTCACACCTCAACATTAAAATAAATAATTAGTACATAGTTTTAGTCTTACACACATATGATAGTTGGGCCATGATATAGATGATTTAAATCAATGTGCACCATTTCTTGAATCCCTTGGATATAGTATGCTATTAGTAGCATGTGGACCAAAAGTGGCCTATACCACCATATGGGTAATTAACAAAAAACCAATATTAACCTTTAATTTTGGTTAGTAGTGGATGGTGGACTTCAAGGAAAATGTGAATACTTCATATATGAATCTCATTTTCCAATTTTAAGACAAATATAATTTTATTCCCTATGATGAATACAATTATAATCCCATAGCAATAGTTGTTGTTACCAAATTATGAAAAAATATTGAAACATTGGCAATGATACAACATAAAAAATGGTGGAAAAGAAATGATACACATAATAGTACTTTATGTCCCAAGTTATATGATTCCTATAATTATTTATTCCATGTTCAAAAATTCCAAAACTCCAAAAAATAATTATTCCAAGAAAATACAAAAAACATTCAAATAAATCAAAAATACATACACATGTTCACTAGCTACTTGGCATCTATATTATTTACTTTATGCTAGTATATATCATATCATTATTTTATATAAAAATATATGTTTCATGCATACTTTTATTTGATACAGGCATAAATTAAATCAATGACACATGATCATGCAAATGTGATATGTTTCCTCTTCCTACATCACACACTACATTGGGGGAATATTGCTTCTATTTGATCATAATTGATGCAATTTATATTATTTTATGATCACTTTTAAATTATCAATTTGACCTTATATTTTAATTTTTACAAATTTATATACCAAGCTTACATCTTACATCATTTACTTGATACTCTATGTTACATGACATTTTTTGCTAACACATATTTGCATGGACTAGTATGATATGTTTATGCTGGTTAATTATACTTCATTCACTCACATTATCACTTCCTTGAGTGTAATTATTATTTTATATTGTCTTTTTTGTGTAAAATTTGAATATGTTCCTTGATTGTATGCCTATATGCCACTGATTATTATTTCTTTGTGTGTGAATATTTGAATATTTCCTCCCTTTGAGTGTGAGACATTTGAACATGACCCATTAGACCCAATTTTGTGTGACATTAAGCTATCTTATGTGTGTGATTTATTAATTTTTGAGCTTGTACTATTACTTTCTAGATATTACCATAATTTATGCCATACATCTTAGGGGTTGTTTTGATCACATATTGTGAGCTTCATTGATATATATATATATATATATATATATATATATATAGACATGTTACTCCTAAATGATGCATTACTCATACCCATATAATATAGTTATATTATCCTTTTAAGGTAAGGTGATAACTAGATTCCATTCCCATCACCTAAAAATGGAGGGAATATTATTGGGGAATTTCATAGAGATATGACTCTACACATACATAGTTGGCATAATTTAAAATAGTTTAAATGATTCAAATACACACTTGGGTCAGATTCTTATAAATTCGGCACTAATTTTTTACATATTTGGGATAGAATTATTCAAAATTATGATATATATTATATAGATTTATAGAGCATATGTTAAATTTTTACATATACTTTAGCTTGAGACACAGTAAAGGTGCAAATTCTATACAAGTGCACCAAAAATTACAAATACATATTCAAAACATTTTACCAAGAAGCACAATTTTTACCAAGAACCACCATTTTTATTCTTTCATGTCTATACCAAGTGGCTCCTTTGATTATTATAATTCATATTTGACATTCTTGATGGCATCATTACTAATCCTATTTTATAGGTTTTGTTGGTTATACTTCTTAACTTGGATTTATTATACATTCACTTGAGTTGTACAATTGAGATTCAATGATTGTAATGGTTGTTTCACTACTCACCCTTGCACTAGATTGGGGGCATAATTACCCTTCAAGTTTCCTCTTCAAATATTTAAGTTTTAGTTCTTAACCTCTCTCAGCTCCAATACTTTATAATAGAGCATCTTTACCAAAGAAAAGTATCAAGGGGTAATATGGTTTCATTGACACGTAGGTATACTCCTTTATTGATCTCTTTAGTTTTTAAGTATTTCAATTATTAAATTTTAGATTATATGTATTGATTTCTATTATAACATGCTCTGGGTTGTAGGTCATAGCCAGCAGCAAATTTACTAGGGCTCAAACAAAGGCAAGGTGTGTTATATTCACCCAGATATGCATTTCTTTCCTTTAACCTAGTAATTTCATCCTTATGCATTAATATATTAAATGGGTGGAAATTTAGATAGTAAAATATGATTATATGTAGCATCTTAATTGAATACACTTGATAAATATCAATCAGGGCTTTATCCTTTAGTTCTAGACTTTCCTATTTTTTAAAGACTCACATTCACCATCTCATTGTGTCTAATTACTTATCTTATGGTTTGACCCTATAATTTTGATGACCCATATCACTTACAAAATATAATAACCTTAAAATATGATTTATATTCACTATCAATTACTGAACTTCATTAATTTTCTATCTTACCAGACACTACCATCCATAGAGGGACACTAATGTCGATGCTAGTGTCCAAAATCCTTATCTAGTGTTTGAACCTCAAAAATCATTTGAATTTAAAATATTTTTAAACAAATGGGTCACCCTATTTGTATTATATAACCATTCTATGAGATATTTTGAAAATGTGTGTTATAAATATAAATCAAATATTACTCATTATTTATCTTGAAAATACTAAGCAAACACTTATTCAAGCTCATTCAACCCATTGCACAACTAAGTTTTGTTACCTTATTCTTCCACATTTATGTATCATTTATATTATAATTTTGAAGAATTTAAAAAATATACCATTATAATTAGTTTTCAATTTATAAGATAGATCATTGAATGACCTTGTATATACATAGTACACCCTTATACACACACAATCCCACACTTAAGGGAGAACTACATATGTCTAAGGCCCTCTTCAAAATAGTGGATTTGTAGGTAGTGATCATTGACAAAGGAGTCCTTCATGTCATCTTGACTTAATGAGATAAATAATTTTTTATTAATGTGACATGACCTAAGGTGAATAAACTAGGGTTTGATCTATATATAGTCATATAGACCATGTGCATATAAATCAAAAAGGACAACAAAAAGGTGAGAAAAAACCTTAACAATCATAGGTAATTACTTATAAATAGAATGAATATTTTTCTTAGGATAAATTCAATGAACCATGGATAGAAGAGTTAATGCTAGTGTCCAAAGGTAGATGGTAGTGTCTAGGCCTCCAAAAATAATGTTTCTATAATCTAACGATGGGATCTTGAGAACCAGTATGTCTATTTCTACACTTGTACATCTCATATCTATCTGTACATCTTAAAAAAAGCTAATAATTATCTCTTTTTTGTGTTACATTCATCATAGTTTCAATTGGAATTATACTTTATATATGTTTATTTAACCCAAAAATATAGATGAAGGAATCTAAGGTTAAATGGGATAGAGATAGCCTAGGTCACAAGGGTGATAAACTATCTCTATAGTAAGCTAATTAATTTTTAAAATCAAATAAACAATATATTAAATTTATATATTAAGATATGATAAAATTAGAAAGTATAACTATGTTATATATTACAATTATAATGAAAAAAATATACTTAGCTAGTTTTAATTTAATATAAAATATAGATTTGGAATAGGTATAAATGAAACTAGAAGTAGTTCCTAGGATTATCATGAAATTTTGGATTAAGAACTTATATGACCTTAGATATTGGCATCAACCTTAGATGGTTGCATTGATGCTTATGTATAACTTATATGTATGTGTCTAGTACAAAATACCTATTAGATCTAGATGTGAGCACCTAGGATACTCTAGGTTTTGTGTCACCTTAGCTCTGGTGTGCTCAAATATATATCATGGGTTGTCTCTCCTTATCAAAGAACAAAACCCTAGTTATTCATATGCATATTGGATATGATAAAATTGGGTTAGTGGGCTCATGGTGTTGAGTTGACCCTAAATACCCCTCTATCATTGGGTGTTATCTACATAACCACTACTCCAAATAAGGACCTAGATTCATTTAATTTTCACCTACATGTGGTATTGTGTGTGAATAAGGTTACAATGTGTGATAATCAAGTACATAAAGTAACATATATTGTAACTTGGAAAATATGTCTCATGATATGATCCTTGAACTCTTCAAACATGTATATGTGTTGTCTTTATAAATCATATGGAAATAAGAGAAAATAGGGAAGATTTTCTCACTTGAATGCTTGATTGAATAAATTTGTTTTATTTCTTTATGAGTTACTAGGTATGTTTTATGTGAGGAATGAATGAGGATTGATCATGTATCTATACTAATCCCTTTGGAGAATATCTCACATTAAATCACTTAGGTTGACCATAGGTATACATTTCATTTATAAATTGGATGAGTTTAGGCCACTTGACATTTTCATGGGACATGAAACTTTCATCAATGTGGGTATCTAACTAGGATATAAGTGTTTAGGTATCTAGGAAATAGGCACATGTCCAAAACTTCTATAAATAGAAGATAAGTTGGTTTATAACATTTTGAGCATGATAAAAGGTTTGAGTCATCATAATAACATTGATCAGACTAGGAGATAATTAATTTGACATAGATATGTAATGTATGAAAGAATTTTGGTAGTGAGAAGGGTCTATAAGTTGAAGGTACATCCATGATATATATTTTCCAAGTGTACAAGATTGAATTACTATATAATTAAAAGTGTCTATAATTTGGTAATTTTCCATATTTAATATATTATGTTATCTAAATTAATGTAACTGTTATGATTTAGAATAGTTTTATTTATCAATTAAATTAGGATATTTTAACCCCCTTAACATTTATTTACCAAAAAAAAAGTGTTAAACACATTGATATAGATGAATAGTTTAGACTAGTGACTTATTTTATGCTCCATTAATATTATTACTATTTTACATGATATGATACTTTATGTATGACTATTTTATATGGCCCTTGGAATTTCTTGATGAGGCATATTTGATGTCCCTTGGTTTTAACATTTTTATGTCCCCTTGTGTGTGGACCTCAACTTTATTTATTATATCTTATTTCCCTTATACAATGGCCCTTGTCCTTATGTGTGACACTAACACTTGTGCTTTTTGAGCTTTCTAACATTGAGGGGTGTCATGATATATGTCATGTAGTTTTATTTCATAGTTTTATTTAGTTATTCTTATATTGTATGATCCATTGATATACCTATCTATACATGATACTTACATGCACTACATTTCATATGTTACATGCATGCCTTGATTAACACATACATTACTATGATGACATATTCTCCACATGATCAAATGATATTACATGATTTTATCTCTTCACATGGCATGATAAAATTAAACATTATTTTTAAGTTGATTGACTTACAACATGCATCCCTCATGTCAAAATGAGGCATTATAATGGGATTGCCATGGAGACATAAGCCCCCATGAACAAAAACTCAAATTAAAGTACATATTTTACATATGGTTCAAATATCTAGATTATCTAGATATTAGATTTGATCAAATACATGATGGATATTGGCACATTAATACAAATTATAGGGGTACGTGACATTCACTTGTATTTATTATATAAACACTTATGCACATAATCATACACATTTGGCTATATATGAAAGGGAATATGCTCACAAATTTATGGGGATAGAATTGTAGGTTTTCACATACACATACATTTGAGATACATTTTCTCAAATTCAACATATAAATTCATAGCATTCTATATCAATGGTAAAAACTCAAGGGGTATGATATTGGTTCATGGACATATACACAAATGAAGAATTATATTTTAATGGAAAATGTTTTTCATTCCACTTCACACTTATCATATCTACAATCATGATGGAGGTATGTAAAGTGTCCATTCTCTTTTGATTATGCATTATATTCTACATTTAGTGAAAACTACATAATCAAACCTATGTACGTGGTGGGGGTATGAACATTGTTAATTCCCTTTTTTCATAAATTTTTGTATTTAGATGGATCAAACTTGATAAAACTAGAATGAAACATTAAAATTGAATTTATAATCTATTTTTATTGATTCATTCATTTTATTTGAGTGAACCTTTCCTAATGGTTCTCTCATTTACCTACACATTTATTTCTTTGAATGAACCTAGCCATATGGTTATCTCTTTTTCCCACATATTATTTGGGTTAGTACATTGCATAGTTTTTAACATATTCATGAGGCTTGGGCATTTTCCTTCCCAACCTAGGATCCTACATAGTTACACAAGTTTGGGGTATGATTTCCCAAACTCTCCATATGCTTCAACAAAGAAGCATAGTTCTCTAATGCTTCAAAAATGAAGCATCATATAAAAAAATGTTTAAAGATAATGTGGTTTCCACCAACACACAAGTGCAATTTAACCCTTTCTCTTTCAATTTTTATTTCAGATTTCATATTTGACACATGAACATTTAATAATTCATTTCCATTGAAAATTTTTATGGGTAAAAATTTGTCCATTTAGAACCATATCCGAGAAGGCAAAGTGTGTTCTACATAATCAAGTATATTTTATAATTTTACTATACAATCCTCATTTTTGTCATATAAGGTTGAGTTTGGTTCAAAATTCAAACCTCAAAAAAGAACTCAGAATATTAGTACTTCTTTCATGTAAAGGACATAGGTCCCATTACAACCATGGTATCTAAATATTGATGACACCCTAAATCTATTAAATGAAATCTTAGCCTAGTGTAATTCAATGTGAGTTATAATAGTAGCATCTCATTTAGATCCTCCTAATACTACAGTCTTTGCATCAAAATTCTTTTGGGGTATTATAACCCTATGGTGGGATTCAATGACAGAGCAAGAACAGAACCAAAGGGTTAATCACCAGCTAGATCCTTTAGCCACATTATTTCATTTATTGATTAATGAGTTTGCACCTCCAATTGGTAATATGGAACTGGAATCCAAAAAATGGTTGCTTAAAATGGAGCTATGTGACTTAAAACAGTTTGATGCCTTTGTAAATAAATTCTATGAGTTATCTTATGCCAGTAGAACCTTTAGTTCTACTAAGATAAAATTAAAATTCTTGCAAGCTCTCCCTTATAATCTCATTGATAAGGTGATTGCATAAATTTATCTCAAATGCCTAACAATTGAAGATCTATCTCTCTCAGATACTATTGATTTTTCCAAACAACAGGCCATGTAGTTAGTATCTGATACTAAAACCATTAAAAATCTCACAAAGCATCAGGCATCCTAGATCACTCCTATTTTTCCTAAAATAGCACCATTTAGTTGTTGCCCATTTGTACAACCTCGCAAGCAACAAAAGTAGCACCAAAAAAATTTATCTTTCAAGCACCACTCTTTTCCCTGTAATAATTCATATGCTCCTCCTCACCACTTTCTTAAAAAGTGAAAAGCTCCTTGTCCACAATCTAGAACACCTATTTGCTATATTTGTCACAAACCTAGCCACATTGCTCCTCAATGTCACTATAAAAACCTTGTTGTCAAAGTTTATTTTACCTCTAATGCAGCCACGTGGTGGGATATTATTGACATAGACAACTATCTCTACCTATAAGATGACATCTACAAACCAATTCTAGATGTTCTCCCTGAAGAAGACTTTGATGAAGATGTTGATGCTCTCTAATCATTAGCCGATGATTTGGAGCAACCACTCTCAAACATGTAGCAACCATGGCATCATGATAATTCTAGTCTTCCTTTTAAAGTATATGGATGATGTTCTAGATATCATGATGAAGTACCAAAATGAGATACCAGGCCTAGAACAAGAGGTAGTCAAAGAGGATGAAGTAACTCTAGAGGAAGGCAACCCTTCATGCCAAGAATGTTGCCTACCATGTAAAGGCCTTCTGATCCACCTTTGAAATTTTAGAGATCGTTCAAGCCTAGTGATTCATGGATCAAGAATAAATTCACTAGAAAAGAGCCCCAAAAAGAAATCCATTCACCATAGATTGAGCAAAAATGGGATGTACTTCTACCCATAGAACACAGTGAAGAAGATGAGGTAGATAACTCTTTCTATTTTGATCAAGACTACTATCCAAAAAAAGGTGAATGTAGTAATCTCCAAGAAGAATAATCCAAAGAAGAAATCTACCATGAACAAATATCAGACCTAGATCTATCAAGATAAAAACTAGTATGTACAAGTATTCCTCCATTAGAGATACCACAACTAGCCTATTTGACACAACTGATTAATGGAAAGTTTGTACAATTCATAACCATAGAAATAAATGGTAAACTGGTAGATGTAAAGATAAATACAGGTGCTTCTCTCTCATTTTCAAAATCACAAATCATCAATGACTAGAAGACATTGGATGAAACACTAGCTTACAAGAGCCTAGATGTCCAAGGGAACAATTTTATTTGTAACATGTATAAACACCAGCAATCCCTTAAGATCCAAGATAAAATATTCCATTGTGACTTTTTTGCTTTAAATAGAATGCTTTTAGATGTTCTTTTAGGTGATACTTTCATATATAGATACTCACTCTATGGATCTACTAAAAAAAGTGTCATGTTCACCATAGATAATGAAAGACTGAGGATTCATTGACTTATCTATGCAACTAAGCAATTCCCAAGCTTTATGACTCAAATACCTGACATAGTAATTCTTGTTAAAATCCAAGCTATAGGAGAAAAAATCAGAACCGCTATCTACTCTGATAACCCTCAGGAATTTTGGTCAAAATCTATGCCTGAGATGAACATCAAGCTCATTGAAGGAAAGCATATGAAAATTGGGAAGAAAATCCCAATACCAGCACAGGATTATAATGATATGGAATCACAAATAAAAGAACTAGAGGATAATGGCTTTATATAAAAATTAACCTCTTCTTATTGCTGCTACGCCTTCATGGTCAACAAGCACTCAGAATAAAAGAGAGGTAAGAAAAGGATGGTCATAAATTATAGACCATTAAACACCATTACCCAACCTTTTCCATATCCTATACTAGATAAAATATATATATTAGATAAATTTGTAGCATGTAAATACTTCTTCCAATTTGACTACAAATTTGGCTTTTATCAAATAAGGGTTAAAGAAGCCAATAGAGAAAAGATAGCATTTAGCTACCCCTTCAGCCATTTCTAGTGGACTATTATTCCATTCAGTTTGATGAATACTCTTGCATTCTACCAGGCTCATATGGATAACATTTTTAAAGAAACTTCTAGTTTATTATGTGTATATATTGATGACATATTAATTTTTAGTAATTATCTTGTTGACCATTAGTCCCATCTCATAAAAAAATTTGAGTTGGTAGAAGCTACAGGGATTGTCCTGTCAAATATGAAGATTTAGATTTGTAAAATAGAATGTAATTTTCTTGGAATGATCATCCAAGATTCAAAACTACAAATCTATCTTCATATTAAAGAAAAGGTTATCAATTTTCCAAAAAAACTTGACAAATCTAAGCTTTAAGCATTTTTGGGATTGTTATTTTATTTGAATAGCTTTTACCCTATCTCTGGGTAAGAAAAGTTTATCCTCCAAGAACTTCTCCAGAAAAAGAAAGCATTCCAATGGAAGGATGAACACATAACTACTATTCAAAAGATAAAATCTAAAGTAAAGTCTCTTCCAAAACTTCATATCCCAAAATCAGATCAATTTCTAGTTTATACTGATGCCTCCGATATTGCATGGGGAGGAGTACTTGTTTGTATATATGATCATAAAGAATTAATGTGTGAATTATCTAGTGGAGTCTTCAGTGTAGATGTTCTTAAGTGGATCTCTTTTGATAAAGAGATTTACGCTGTCAAAAAATGTTTAGAGAAGTTTATGTTAAAAATTCTTCATCTGCCACATTTTGTTGTAAAAATTGACTGTACTAGATTTATGACCTTTAAAGAAAAAGATCATGGTCAAAAAGATGGTTGCGGTAAATATATTAGATGGTAGGATTTCTTTAATCAATTTAACTTCTCTATAGAACATATAAAAGGCAATGACAATTTAACAATAGACTAGCTCAACAAGAATCTACTTGCAACCTTAATGCATCAACCCAATCCTAGTTTCAATCTAACCAGAATTTACAACCATGGATTTACTTCTATGAACATACTTGTTCAAGAAAAAATTCTTAGAGAAGGTTTTCATCCAAGATATACTAGGATTTCCTATGCAATAGGTTAAGATCTGTAGATGTCTTCAGCAGCTATGATTCAAGCAAACCATCATCAAAACACTGGTGTGATCACTATAGAAAGGCTAAATAGTGAATTCTTGTTCCACCATTTTTATAAATTAATAAAGCATCCTTTATGGACATGGATGATAAAAATAAGGTCCTCACATAATGAACACCTCTATAGGTGGATAACTAGATATGGTCCACACCATATCCATGAAGAAGAGAACCATGAACAAGATACCATAGTACACACTACTATTCAAAGATAGCTGGAATGGGAATCATATTTCTACATCAATCCTCATTGTCATGTATGTGAAGCTAGACCCCAGCACTAGCATCTTTCTAGTACATTCCAACTAAGGGGTCTCTTTCAGCTGATAAGTGAAGATGACTTGCTTACTGAAGTAGAAGCAATGTTGGACCCACCAAGCCAGACATCATCATATAGCACATCCAAAATTATATCACTGTAAATTAATTTTATGCTGTAAAGCATGATGGGATAGACACTACCTTGGTAAATATTCTAGGTAGGACCTCCTAATTGCTATAAATAAGACTCTTCTCTTTGTATAGATCATCAAAAAAAATCTAAGCTTTAGAAATATAACAACCTACTCAAGCGTATGCTCTTCTCTTTCCCTCTTGATGGAACCTAAGAATCAAAAACTTGATAGACTATAAAAAGAGTGTAATAAATTTGAGTTATAATATTGAAGTCATATCTATTCAGCCCCTGCCTATTGTCACGGGTTTCTTACAATAGAAAGTGGAAGAAGGAGCATCTGCTGACATGAAAAAAATTGGTATCAGAGCCTCTATTTACAAAGATCTATAAGATTTTATTTTCTATTTAATACCTTTAAGTTTCCTTGCTTTGGTAAATTCTTTGAGAAAATTATTACATCAAGTCCCTGGCCATTTATTAAATTTGTCGTAGGCCCTTTTTCTCTACAAAATTCAATTCTCTGTCCAAAATTTTATCGCTCTTTGGAACCTTAATCCCTTATAATGGAATTTAGAAAATCTCAAACATCTTCTACAGTAGAGATTATTAATGAATCCAAAATGGAAGGAATGTATGAATTACCTCCTTTTATTCCTAAACAACTCTCAGAATGTCCTAAAATTGAAGTCATAGAAGAAACCCTTGAGAAAATAAATAGTCTGTATAAACCTCTGACTATTAAGGCTTCCCAAGTATATAATAAATTTGAACTTCTTAAGTCTAAGTTTATCTATAAGTCTACTTTTTGTCATTTGTAAAACCATGGATCAAATCTGTTGAGCTCACTCTAAGTTATAAGCCCAAGAAAAATTCTCAAACAAATTTTTTATCTCTATTACTAGAACCCAAGATTAACTACATCCATTCTCATGAAGATGTCAAGTTTGTCCATTTTTATCTTATCAAAATACATATTAATCCATTGATCCCTAGTAATATTAAACCTATTTTATACTTAACCTTGTGTGATATATGCCAAGTCAGTTTTAAACATGCCTACCAATTATCTAGCCTTGGTCAATTAAATGATGAAGTTATTTGTTTTGAATTCTGTCCTAACCTCTTTGTCACAGTCCGCGATAAAGGTTGTAAAGAAGTGAAGTTTGGGTCATTATATTATTGGGGTTTATTTACTTCCTTATTTGGTTTAGATATGTTTTGTGATTTTAAGTATGCTTCTATCAATATATCTATTGTGTATAGTATGACTAATACAAACCACCCCATGATACTAGAAAATATACCTTATGCCTACAGACTTAGTGGAACTATCCAATTATAGAAAGGTCACATAGAGTCTATTGAAATCCCTTCTAATTAGAAGCTTGATTACCTCAATAATGTATCACTTAAAATGAAAGGTCAAGCTAAAGTACATAAGAGTGATGGCAAAACCATCAATATTCTTCCTAGATCTCTCTTTATTAATAATTCTTCTATACTTGCTCCTAACAGACCTTCTACTTCTTCTTCTAGAAGAACTGTAAAAATTGGTCATATCCTTATTGAAGATGAAGAGATCAACCAAGGACCAGATCTAAAAGATTAGTTACCTTGTAATTTAATGAATCTTCCAAGAGAAGATAATCTAGAATTTTATACAGATAATAAGGTCAATCTATATAAAGGTGGAAGATGGCCACCCCATAAAGGAATGTACAAGCAGTCAGAAGGACTTGTTCAATATTTTTTTACAGCATTCCAAGGTGATGTTGAACCCTCAAATGAATTCAAACATCAAAATTATATATCCAGGTTCAATTCACATCTTTCAAAAAAAATTGATGACCTTTGTAAAGATGTTTTGTATATTAAGCATAGTTTATACAAATTAACTATTATTGAAGACAATACCAATAGTGTCTACCATAGGATTTCTAATTCTACCATAGAAATAAATAGTTAATTGTCTTCCATTTATACTAAACTTAAGGCTTTAGAAGATAGCTTAGAATCCATTATTATAATAAAGTGGGGGTAGGGGGAGGGGGTAAGGGGAATTTATATATACTAAAAGATAATATTTAGTACTTAACAATTATAAGCTTGAACAAATTTATCATGCATGTCATGAGAAATACAATAATGTCATAATCCTCCATCCTCTCACATTTGCATGTTATCTTATGATTGAACCCTTTCATTTTATTTTTACACACTATAGATATATCATTTTTTATTTCAAACCTACTAAATATTCTTCACAAACATCTTCAGACTCTTAGTTTAGTCTATTTTTTATATTCATTATCACCAACTAATAATAACTTGCAGTAGTAATAACTAATGTGCTCTTAAAAACTATTATTTTATAAAATCAAACCCATCCTTAGGGACAACCCATAAGCCTAACATGTTGATTGTGTGAGGAATAATTCAATTGGATCCATAATAAACAAATCAAGGACTCATTTAAAAGGGACTCAATACTTATTTGATATAATCTATACACTATTTTACATCGATAAAATATGCCCTATTTTTCCCAATTTCCAAACTATCACTAGAATTATCCACAATTCAATTATAAATAACTCAAAATAATACTCAAATTAAGTATATTTAATTATCAATATTAGTCATTAGTTTCATACATAGTGAAGGAATGGAATTTCACAATAACACTAAGTGGGAGAACTACATGTGGCTTAATTTTACTCCTTGGAATATTGGATACATAGACAATGATCAAATTTTATTGGGGTTCACTAAGCCCAGTAAAATTCCAAAACAAAATTAGGTTTCTATCCCTCATAATAATATCTATGGTTTCAAATAAAATTAGGCTAATTTTTGGATCTGTATGCACCATCAGGTTTTTAGATCACAAACTAGAACAAGTAAATAAATTCATAGGTGACCATAAATTCATTGTTACCTATTTATACATAGGTCAATACCAAATAAAATATTAGTATCTACCAATGATATTGACCCTATCCTATAGATCCAACCCAATACAGTGAATCAATTTTGGAATTAAACAAACATGCATGGATATTCCTAATTTTCACTTCCAAAATATAGTTACACTTAGATAGTCAACCAAAAAATATAATTATTTTGATCTCTTTAGTAATTTATATATTTAAAATATGCTCTTAGGTAAGTGGAGAGAGTTTATGAGCCAAAATGGGGCCTTAAATGGACATACTTTTTTTAAAAAATGAGAAATGACAACTTCTATAGATTGTTTGAGATGGCTACACTCAACATTTGAAGATGGTATAAGAACATGAATTGTAGCATTTTGAGTCTAGTTTCTAAACTACAAAAAAAATTAATAGTCAAGTATAAGTAGTTAAAACATCTAAAATTCAAATATGAACTCCTATTTTTTGAGGAAAAACTACGTAGATAGTCGATCATGCACCCACTCACTTTTTTAGCATTGTTTATATTATCTGAAACCCTTTGGTAAAAATTTAAATAAGATCATCTATTTTGAGACCTATATTATTTTCAAATTTTTAAATGAAATTTTATTTTTTTATTAATTTTAATAGTAAATAGATCCTAAAAATGGATTAAAAATGGACAGTCGATTGTGCACCCCCTTCTAACTACCTCCAAAAATTTTGGATTTTTAAATTTGTCTATAATTAGGACTAGTTTATGACCATGTAATTTTTTTGTGTTTGGCTAAATGAAAAAAATACATAAAAAAATATAAACATGTATAGTTGTGGCATATATTAGCCTAAAAAAGACATTTAAAAATCAATATTGATAGAAACATTAGAATAATAAAAATTATATATTAAGAAAGAGAAGAGTGTGATCGACATTATATTAATAGTTTTATGAAATGCTCAATGAAATTCATAGTGTTTAGGATGATGGAAGTTTGATTTTGTTATTTTTAGTCAAAAACATGGATTTGATTACGTGTTTGTAGCTCCAAGCATTAATCTCAAGAATCCAAGTAATTTTTGAACCTGTAGGATTTTTTTGAAACTAAACAAAAATGTGTATGCGATATAACACAAATGTTAAAATGCATACATGTTCCTAAACAAAAAACATCTATGTATATGTTTCTAGATATATGTGTTTATCTTTATCTATCTATTATCATTTATAATTACAATGTATTTATTTATGTGATTTTTGATCACTAAAAACATACACAAAGATACATATAATTTTTTCCCAATCCTTATAGTTAACTACCTATTATCCCTAAATTTATATTATATGCCACAAGGGATGTAAACATGAAGTAGACCTATCATTTTATTTTATTTATTATTTATTATTATTAAAGTAGTCCATATATATATATATATATATATATATATATATATATATATATATATATATATACTACTAGACACATGATATATTGAGTGTGGTGATACAATTTGGGTGAATTTGAGCCCAAAAACCTAATTTTGACTATATAGAATGTGATTTAGCATTTAACCAACCCCAATATAATCACAAGAAGAAGTATAGAGTCTATTATGTCAATGATGAAGATAATTAGGGCCAATTTAAACCCCTTAAACCTAATTATGATTATAAGATGTGATTTAGGGATAAATTAAATTAGATTTAATGACATATTAAGCAAATGAGTCACTTGGTACAATCAATTATGTAATTTAGGTGAAATTGAGCTCTGTAAACATAATTTTGACCATATAAGATGTAATTTCGGGCTCAATCGACCTCGATGTCATAAGAGAAAAAACTAAATAGTCGGTTGGTTTAATCACATAGGCAATTGGAGCCAATTTGAGCCCCTCAAACTAATTTTGATTATAAAATATGATTTAGGGCTCAATTCATAGAATGAAATAAATAATCATTTGGTTCAATGATAAATATAATTTTGACTATATAGGATGTGATTTGTGACTCAATCAACTTAGTTTTCATTACATAATGCAAAAAATAGTTAATTGATTCAATCATGGAGGTAATTAGGGTCAGTTGGAGCCCCTTAAACTTAAGTTTGACTATATAATGTGATGTGAGGCTAAATTGGCTTTGATTTCATAAGAGATTGATCCAATTAATCAATTGGTGTAATTAGTGATGTGATTTTAGAAAAATTGAGCCAAGTGAACCTAGTTTCAATTATATATGATGTGATTGAGAGTTTAATTAACCCCAATGTCATCACATAATTAACCAAATAGTCGATTCATTTTATCAAGGAAGTAATTAAGGCCAATTTGAATTTATTCAACCTAATTTTGAGAGTAGGACATGATTTGGTGTTAAATAGGATTTGATTCAATCATTAATTAATTTAATTTGTACATTAGAGTAATTAGAGACATGATTTGGACCAATTTAGCCCTGTGAACCTAATTTATGGCTCAATCAATTATATATGGTGTAATTTATAGCTTAATTGACCTTAGTTTTATCATAAATGTAATCATAGAGGAAACTAGGCCAATCTAAACCAATTAAACCTAATTGAAATTATAGGATGTGATTTGGGGCTAAATTAGCTCAAATTTAATAACATAATGATCCACTTAACCATTTTTATAATCAATAATGCTATTTGGGCAAAACTAGACCCTATGAACCTAACTTTGACTATATAAGATGTAATTTATGGCTCAACCAACCCCAATGTGATAACATAGTAAACCAAATACTCAATTGGTTAAATCATGAATAAAATTGGGACCAATTTGAGCCCTTTCAACCTAAATATGACTATTCAATATGATTTGAGGTTAAATTAACTCTGATTTCATCATAGATTGAGCTAATTAGTCAATTGGTGTAATCAATGACATGATTTTAGATGTGATTTAGTGACAAATTATCTTTGATTCCATCATGAATTGATCAAATTTGTTAATTAGTGCATTTATAGACATGATTTGGAATAAAATAAGCCCCATAAATATAATTTATGGCTCAATCGATTGTATAGGATGTAATTTTTGGCTTGATCAACCCTAATTTTATCACAAATGAAATCATATAGGCAATTGGGGGAAATATGAACCCATTTGAGCCAAACAATTAATTGGTTTAATCACAAATGAAATTTTGGCCAATTTGACCCCATTGAAATAAATTACTAGAGTAAGACTTGATTTGGGGTCAATTAGTTCTGATTCCATAATGAATTGATCCATTTAGTTGATTAGTGAAATTAATGACATGATTTGGGATAAATTGAGCCCCATGAACCTAATTTAAACTATATATGATGTGATTTGGGCATCAATCAACCCTAATTACATCACATAATGAACCAAATAATCTACTACCTCAATCATGGAGGTAATTTGGGCCAATTTAAGTCCTTTTAAAACCTAAATATGACTATAATATTTGATTGGGGGTTCAAGTATCCCTAAATTTATCATAAATAGATCCAATTATGTAATTGGTGTAATCAATTATGTGATTTAGGCAAAATCAATCCCAAATAAATTGTATAGGACATAATTTATAGTTAATCAACCCTATTTTTATGAAAAAATGAATCAATATAAATAAACAAAAGGTATGAAAAACCCTTGAATGAAAGGCATAGATAATACTTGAATCAAAGGTATAAACAACATACACATTCCTTGCATAACCAACATATTTCTTTCTCCAAAATTTATATTTTACTTCTTTCAAGATTTTTTCCATTGTTATTATCTTCATCATTTTGTGTCTTTCACATTGGAAGAAAAAAGGTATCAAGTTGTTTTTTCGGTCCCCACCCTCCAAATTTATCAATTTTTTCTAGTCATGGTGACAGATCTTGTTTAAAACTAAATAAAAATTTAAATCACAAAATGTTGGAGAAATTAGAAGTGTTAAGAGATAAATATAGGGAATGAATGAAAACATTTTGTTTAATACAAGGTATACATAGTATCCTCAATGAATAAAATTTATTATTTAATGATGAAATGAATAAGGATGATGAATATTTACTTAAAAGTCCAAATTATTTTTCAATACCACATTTAAAATATGAAATTTTTTATTTTGTTGATGATGAATATATGCATAATGATTTACCCATTAACAATAAATAAAATGACATGGAAACACAAATTAGTGAAATTATCAAATGAATAAAATTCTATAGAAACACTCAATAGTGAAAATAATAATGAAGTAAACTATATGATAATGGAAAATGAAAACATTCATAATGAAGATGACAATATGGAAACACTAAATTAATAAATTGTACAATTAATAACACCTCCTAAGATTTTAGGTTGAAAATCCTTGTATTTAATTGAATTTAATGGAAACTGTAGACACCTAAATCTGGCCACCGATGACCTCTAATTAGGGTTTTAGCCAATTTCCACCCAAAATGCACAATTTGGCCTAAAAACACTAAAACATGATAAATGATGTGAAATTGAAATATTCAAGTGCCAATTTTGGCCAGGGTATCCCTAAATGGGGTAATGTAATTTATGGGCCAACTAACTTTGATCAAATCATTCTGAGTTAAAATGCCAATTTCGCACCTAGGTGCTCTGGATTGATATTTCCTATCAAATCTTTTGCACATGGCACATGCCTTTGTTATTTTTTATTGGTAACATCCTAAATGGGAATATAGATCCAATGCATTTGACATTGCCTTCTAATTCCAATCCAATCAAATTTTGAACCAATAACAAGACATTCTGATTAATTTAAGTAATTTGTACACAAAGTGCTTAATCATACTTAAGAAATAATTAACCCAAATCAAGGCCTAATTAATAATTTAATGGAAACTTGTTGAATACTTGTTTTTGGAAATTAATATTGAATATCTTCATCATCAAGTGACCTCATTTATTGGGAAGACATCCCTATGCCATAAATGCCATAAATATCACCATTCATGCCCTACATGCCTCATCAATGCCTTCCATGATGCCCTCCATGCCTCTTAAGTACCCCTTTTTCCAATTTCATGATTAGGATAATAAAAAAATTAATTCCAAAAATTGGATTAATCCTCAACTACACATCTTCATCTCAAGATGGATGGTTCAGGTTGATTTTAAACATTCTCAAAAATCTAAAAATAGAAAGGCCATGAAAATCATTTCTAAGTCTTGATAATGCAAAGTTATAATTCACAAATTATTCTAAAAGCCATTAAAATTAGTTTTACCATTTCAAAGCCAAGCCACAAGCCAAAGGTGCTAAGGAGAGATGGAGGTAGCTAAGCTTCCATTTCCAAGGACTTCATGACCACAAGCCGAGCAAGCCACTACAACAAGCATTTTGGAGCATCCAAGGAAGGTCAAAGAGAGTTTATTTTACATTTTAGTTGTGTATTTTATTCAAGTTTGTTAACTAAGCTCTCCCTAGTTTCTAGGCCTAGATATTTTATGCTAGTTAGTGTGTTTCTTTCATTTTGTTTTCATCTTGAAACTAACACCATACTAACCATCCTCTCTTGAGTCAAATTCCTAGTTCACATATGTCATGCCTAGTGGGACTAGATGCATCTCACACCTAAAGAAGATCATTTTGAAACTCTAAAATATTTATTTGGACCCTTAAGACTCTTGTAAATTGATTTATTAAATTTATTTTTATGTTTTTATTTTCCACAATTTTACACAGTAACCGACATCGGTAAGTAAGATCGACATCGATTACATAACTTAACTAACATCGGTTAGCAAAACTAACATTGATTAGATTTTGGTTAGCCAAGGTAACCATCATTGGTTGTATATAGCCAATTCCAATCACTATGTTTTTCCAAAAACATAGACCTGAGAGCTATTTTTCCAAAGTTCATTATTTCAAACCAAAAAGAGCTTCAAAGATAAAGGATATGCTAACATTTTTGATATAGGGCCAAGCTTGATATTTGCTAAAAATATGTTTAAATCACCTTTTCATGCTTAAGAAAATAAATTAGGAACTTTGTTTTAGTTTTTAAAAATTTTAGATGTTTATGATGAATGATTTCAAAGTTTACAACTAAGACCAAGGGGTCAAATGAACACCACCTCACTTTCATTTGGACTTAAAATTGAACACACTTGTCAATTCTTATTTGAAATAGTTGTTTAGATTAAATCTTTGTTTGGAAAAAAGAGGAATGTTGCATGTATGCTCTTTTATTTGTCTCCTATAGGGAACCCTTAGAATCAAAAGTACCATTCCTATTGCAAGTAGCCTAGTCCTTAGAAAGAATGTCATCTAAAGCACTCCCCAAAAACTCATCAAAGTTTGAGTGACCTTGAAAATGATCCTAAAGTCTTTCTATTTGATTATTTATTTATATTTATGTAAACTTGGCTTGAGAGGGGGACTTCATCACCTCCTGCAAGTTATTGAGGGAAGATTTGACCTAGGATTTCATCTCCTGACATTAACTTTATTTGGATCCTTTAGAGTTACACATGGGATGTATGGGTACTTTGGACATCACACTACACTGAGCAAATAATAGGATGTAGTGGTTACAAAAATGACTATACCTTTTTGTAATAAGCCAAGTGATATGGACCCAAAATCAATGTTTTTCTTTTGCAGTGTTTGGCATGAAAGTCATTGTGTAATTCATTCCCCTAAATCATTTGAAAACTTGTTAGATCTTAGAAAAATTCCCACTTACCATGAAAGTATTATTGGTGCAATGTGAACCTCAAGGTCTATGTCATAGTACTATCATTTGAGATAAGGGGGGTATAAAAACCCTACTATATAATGCACATTTACTTTCAAATGAACACTTAAAATCCTCTCAAATGACGTATATTGATGGATTCCAACAATATTAATCAACCTTGTCAGTTTAGGATCTAAGAGTGATTAATTATTTGGTCTTATCCTAGATTAAAGTCTTGCTTAAAGTCAAAATTTGGTGTAAACAAATAAACTAAAACAAACACATAGTCAAAATTTTCCTTTGAACAAAGAGGTGTTATGCTGCCTATATGAGATCATCAAATTGCCTTGTTCAAAGGTTCATCAAAAGCTTGATATTCATATCATCTAATTTGGCATAGTTATGTTTCCCAATTGAGTCTAGACCTTTAAGAAAGTTGTTTAAGTCTTTCAATTATAACCTAAATTTGAAATTTCACCTTTATAAGTTCATAGGGTTGATGTGTTAAGTGGGTTCACCATTTGCATCAAACTTGAGGGAACTTAGGTTTAATTTCCAATTTGGGCTGCAGGTCGTTTAAGACTCATAATCATTATCATCAATTGATAGACTTAAGCCATTTTATGCTAAACACTTGCACTTTGAGTCTATGCACCACAACATTTTGAATCAATAAAATTAGTGTTATACTATCAAAATTGTAGGAAAGCATCTTTGCCTTAGAGATTTTTTGAAACAAACCTTTTTGTTACACCTTTTGGGTAGTATAACATTTTTATGCTACCCAAAAAAATTTTAAAATTGTTTCATAGACCCTCTTTCATAGAGTTTAAAATTTGTTCCTACATTTTTAGACCAATACAAGTGTACTTTTGTGATCTTTTATCAAAAATAGTTATACTTTTCACTTTTATCTAGCTTGTTTGTCAAAAGAACCAAGTTTTATACCATTTTTTGTGAGAAAGTAAACTATTTCTAAATTGCATTTTGTTTCATACCTTATACCTAGTTGATCAAGTTCATGTCTAAAAATTAAATTCCTAGTGTTTGTTAGAAGTGTTATAAATCCATTAGATTAAAACTTTCATCTATTTCAAAGTCTAGTTTTTGATGTTGTTTGGCCAAGAGTCCTAGCGCATGCCTTGTTTGAGCCTATATTTTGATGCCACATTTTACCAAAAGAACTATAAACTTTTAAATTCTTAGATTAGACTAATTTGAAACACTTCAAACTTAGATTTTGGCATTTCAATTTTATGTCCATTTACTTGCTTATCTTTGTGTGAACAATGAAACATTATATACTTCACACTAGCTTGTTTCCTCACAAATATTTTTATAAACCTTTTGATCCTTTCAAAAAATCTAGACCAAGTTGGAACATCATCTATTTTATACATTGTCCTTTTTTATAATTTGAATAACTCTTTGACCTTTTATCACAAAATAATTGACTATGGATCCCAACATGTATTCCTACACTCGTAGTGGACTCATGTACAATCTATGGATTAGTAATTTTGTGGTGTACGAAGAAATGGTGCAAGACCCCTATGTGGATAATATTGATTATGATATGGATTCATATCCCTCTTATAATACTCAATTAAGGGTATAAATCCAAGATCTATTGGCTAACTATCTGGTTCACACACTACCTTATTAAGAATAAGACCAAGAGCAAACCACACAATACCTAGCTATAATACCTATAGTGGATGAGCCAATACTTCAATAGTCATATTTTATTAATGACGCTTTCACGTATGATCCATTTTTATTTGAGTGACATTTGTTAGAGAACAAGGACAAGATTTTGGTTAGAACCATAGAGGTAGGGGCCAAGTTTCTAGTAGAATCCCCCCATGAAAATTTATCAACTCTATTAAGAGTGCCCCATAATATCATTTATGATCAATAGGCTTGTTCTAAAAATCCTATGGATTTATTCCAAACAATGTACCAAGATCCTAATATATCTAATTGAGTTAAAAACATCATGGAATATCACTTTAACCAAATATAGATAGCATATCAAACATACCTGAATCTAACACATGATTTCAATTAGATGAACATGGTAAGTAAGCCTCTCATTAACCTAGTTCCTTCTATAGGAGTGTTGATTGAGTTAACTAGATAAGAGAATCTAAGTTTTGACCGATTCATACAAATTGTTTTGATAGATAACTTGATGCATATGCCCATTATTGAAGAAGTGTCTTCAGCCCCTACACTAAATTGTGAACCAAATGTAGTATACAATGTGCAAACAATGTTTTTTTCCAATAAAATTGGTACTAATGCAAAAATAATTAGCCAACAACATATGCCTATAGTTAATCCTATGAATAGGATTTTCTACACCCCAACCGTAATTGACTACTTCCTCAAGTGTACAACCTATAAGATTAGGTAATCAAACAATGGCTAATGTCACACCTCAATGATAGAATGTGATTAACCATACTCCTCCTGAACAAGTAATGATTAGTATTCCACAAAAACATACACAATCTAGTGTATAAATTCAATAGAGGACAAATACATTACCACCTCAATCAGGGGAAACTAATGTAATGACAAACATACCTCTTCAACTGTAGACTAATATGCCAATCTAAAACCAAGCAATGACTAGTCAATAAGGTATAAATATTGGTTAGTGACAGATGCCAAATCTACAACCTACTTTCACTTCCTCATAGGGATTCATGCAATAAGGAGGTCCCCATGTTTCTCAAGTACCTATTAGACAACCGTTGCTTCAAAATATGCCACAAATCTAGAGATAGGGTCTTGATACACAAGTTCCCATTCAACAAGGTTTGATTAGTCAACAACATGTCCATTTTCAACCACAGTAGGCATCGTATAGTTATATCCCTCCATCCCAACCACAAAATCCTCCAAGTCAAACCTTTATCAAAAACCCAAACAAGAATATCACACAACCAATTGTGCAATTTCAAGTAATCTTAATCCACATATGCATATTATTGGTCCATTCCCCAACCAAACCAATACACCCCAATAGGTATCTCCATCATAACCTAGTTAAAGTGTTTCACTTGTGACCTCCCAACCATCTATCCAAACCCAAATTCTCCCTCAAACCAATATTCCTTCTAGTTTCCTATCCCAAGAATCACAATAGATGAAGGATGCAATTGTTGCCTTTCAAGATAGTAAACAAACAAAAAATTTCAAATTGGATTATGTATGTTCTTATCCATTCAACATGGATTATTTACAAAAACCATTTCTTTTAGGATACGAACCACTGAAATTCAATAAATATAAAAGGAAAGGTGACCCTAAGGCTCATTTGACCAAATTCTTCATTGCATGTCAACTAGTGGCATATAGTGACATATACCTTTTGATGTTATTTTTAAGGAGGTTAGCTAGACAAGCCTTGGAGTAGTTTTTTAGGTTACCAAAAAATTTAGTAATGGATTTTGATGATCTTTTTGATAAGTTTGTGCAGCACTTTTCCTATAATCTTGAGCATGAGATTTCATTAGTGGACTTAACACAAGCAAAGAAAAAACATGGTGAGAGTTTTGTAAGTTATTTAAATTGATGGAGGACCCTAAAATCTATTTCACCTATATTTTACCAAATAAATAATTAGCCTCTATGTTTACCAAAAAATTGCATAGTGAGATAGCTTATCATTTAGAACTACAATGTGCACATACATTCAAGGAGATCATTGATAAAGGTTTTTTCATCGAGAAGGCACTCATAAATAAAGTAATTATCAATATTATTTCAAATAATCAAAATTAATGTACCAATCATGGAAATGATCAACATCCCATTCAAGTGCTAGCATCACAATTGACATAGGCCAATAACCAAGAAAGACTGAAGCAATTTAATCATAATAGGAATGTTGTGGGAGATGGAGTAACTGAATCTTGTCATGTGAAAATGGTAAAAACATCATATAAACCAAATTTTAAGCTTACTCCTACCCAATAACCTCTCCAACCAATACTGCAAGCACAATAACCAATAACTACACAACAAATATAATAGCCTTTATTATTGCAAACCCCTCCTAGAAGAACTGTGTTTGCACGTCGTGTCTTTAGTGACCTAGGAGAACTTATTGAGTCTATATTTTGAAATCTTACTACTACTAATATAATTATTTAGACTATAAAAAATAATTATTTACAAGGCATTCCTTATCCTCATTGGTATCATGAAAATGAATTCTATGACTATCATCAGGTCAATGGGCATAATCTACAAAGATGTATCCAAATCAAGCATTTAATTAAGAATATGTTGGAGAATGGGGAGATAAAATTGGATGATGGTTCTTCCACTTCTAATCAAACTCTTAATATCTATCAAAACCCCTTTCCTTGACATAAAAATCAATAGTATCAGAATAATCAGTAACAATAATGGCCAGTGCAGTAGCAAAATCAAAATCAAAGGCCGAATTAGTAGAATCAATAAAATCAATAGTGAAACCCATAATGTTGGAATAACAGACAACACCAAGGTTAGAATGATAACCACCAAAAAACCTACCATGTAGTTGCACATGACTAAAATAGGGTTTTAGGTCATATTGCAGGGGGTAACATTAATAACATCTCTATTAATCATAGACCAAGCATTAATCAGCCTAGACTATTGATAAATAATAATATTTATCCAAATTACATAGATAATCCTTTTTTGACCTAGAATTGCATACAAGAAAACTAAAAAGCTAGGACTTCCCCTTTTGGACCTTATATTTACAACTCATTCTTGCCATGTGACCACATGCAAGTGCACTAGCAACTCAGACTTGTCGTGTCTGGTCCCACACCATTTTCAACATTAATTAGAAATAATGGTCTAGTATTTAATCTTGATTATGAAATCACAACTCAAATTTCAAAGATTACTATTCTAAGCCCATAACCATTTACCACTTTTCCTATCATCCAACCAACCATACAACCTCAGAATAAAGCATTCACTCCTGACTAAGACAAGAAGTTTGATATTGTTGAGCAATTATAAAAGACAAACACAAATTTCTATTTTATATTTGATGTGAAAATCAATAATCTATAAGAACATCTTGAATGAGTTTTTGACCCAATCCACTATTTCTAGTGACATATCCCTTGATAAATTTCAAGCTTTGGTGGGACACCTAGCTCCAGCCCAACAAGTCACATTCAACCAAAGTGATATGTCTTCCCTCGGCCCACTCCATAATAATCCATTATACATAGAGGTTTATATAAAATGGCATAAAATGAAATGTGTCCTTATTGACAATGGATCCAACCTCAACATAGTGTCTATAAATCTCATCAAGCTTCTTGTGTACATAATAGCATATCTCAGCTAGAAACAATAACCATCAAAGCCTATGATAATCAGCAAAGAGAATCACAAGGCACCATTAGTTTGTTAGTTATCATTGGGCCTTTGAACCATGATACACTTTTCCATGTGCTTGATCTTGAGTTATCATACAACATGATTTTAGGCTGGCCTTAGTTACATGAGTTTCATGTAGTCCCATCAATGCGGCACCAATGCATCAAGTTTTCCCACTCAAGGATGGAAGTGAATATTCCAAGATATTTACATCCATATGAACACTGCAAGCATCTTGAGGCCAAATTTCAAAGATATAATTATCATTATGACATGAATCTAAGTTTCAAGAAAGAGAAAGGAAAAACCATACTTATTGATCCTTCACCAGATAATTTCATAGATCCTAATACCTTGGATTCTCCTTTTCACATGCCACCTCTTGAATATTTTAATCATTTCACCATTTTATATAATGGACTAGGAGAGTATGTAACCCATGATACATTTCATATTACTAATCTTCCTCAAAATCTAAAAACCTTTAGGCAACCTAAATTCACCCCACATATGCATTGGTAATAAAAGACCAAAGATAAGGGACCTATCACATTTTTACTAGCATCTAGCTTAGAACATAACCCTCTTAAAGGGGATGAATCATGGTTATACAATGAAAACCAAGCCAATTGTTAAAAAAATGCAAAATATCCTATTCCTAATAGGATCATGGAGCATCACAATTATGAAGGAAGAGGCTTCAGACTGAATTAGCAAGGAACTGTTGAGCCAATTTCCATGACTACGCATGAAAGACCTTATGAACTTGGATTTAAACTACCTAGGGGTGACCCCACACATCTCATTCAAACTCCATCACCAACAACTAGTGATGATGATGCTAGCAATGAAGTACAATATAATCATAGCCTCACCTTTGATAACCTAGCCATGGTCATTTCAAAATTAGATCCACTCAAGTATCTACTATTTAAAATAGCTTTGCAAGGTAGAATGGCTAAATGGATCATGCTTCTCAGTGAGTTTGACATAAATTATGTCAATTAGAAGGTAATTAAGGGACAAGTAATTATGGATCAATTTGTTGAAACACCTCTCACGAAAACACAACTACTCACATTTCAATTTATTGATGAATCCATAATAACCATCATTAACACACCCCTTGAGGAGCAACCCTAGAAATTTTATTTTAATGGTTCATTTATTGCACATGGATCAAGGGTGGGCCTATTATTTATTACACCATAAGCGGATCTAATCCCTAAATCATTAAGAATCAACTTTTCTTGTACAAAAAACATGGTTGAGTATGAAGCACTTATTATAGGACTTCAAAAAGTAGTGTATTGGATTATATCTCATCTCCAATTTTATGGTTATTCTTAGTTAATCATCAATTAGGTCATAGATAATTTTTAGACCAAAGAGGATAAGTTGGTTCCATATAAAGCCATAGTCGACACTCTTAAGCAATAAATTGCCAATATTTAGTTTGAGCACATACCAAGGGCTAGTAATAAAATTGTAGGTGCCATGAATACTATTGGCTCTCTAATTTTACAAATAGATAAAGCTAGAGAGTATCAATTCCTCATCGAAAATTTGTCAGCACCAGCTCATGACCCTTCAACCATCGCCATGATTTGTGATATTGTTGGTCCTAATTATATTTGGTACTAAGACCTTTATAACTACCTTCATAGCCAATTTATACCACCTCACCTATCTTGAAAACAAAACAAATCCTTCATTCATCATTCCACTCATTATACTCTACTTGGATCCACCCTTTACCATCATAGTTTTGATGGAACTCTACTTTGTTGTTTAACTTTGACAAAGTCTACACTAGAATTAAGAGAAGTTCATGATGGAGTATGTCAAACTCATTCTAGTGGGGTAGTCCTATCCAAAATTCTCTTCCTTACTAGTTATTATTGGCCCACAATAGATGCAGATGCCACTGCATATGTAAAAAAGTGTGACAAATGTCAATGGCATGCTAATCTAATTCATGCCCTAACAAAAACTTTGAAATTGATGTTGACACCATGGTCATTTTATACATGGGGACTTAACCTCATTAGGAATATTAACCCTACTTCATCTGATGGCCATAAACATATCCTTATCACCACTGAGTATTTCACTAAGTGGGTTGAAGCTATACCCCTCATGTAACTAGAAAGCAAATTTATAAATTCATTTTTAACCATCTCAATTACCATTATGATATCCCCTCTAACATTATATCTAATAATGGAGGATCATTCAAGAACAAGGATATAGACCATTTATGTACTAAATACAACATCACATAACATTTTTCTATATCATATTGCCTTCAAGGTGATGGCCAAGCTGAGGCATCTAATAAAACAATTGTCAACATTCTCAAAAATATTGTCAGTGATGTCAGTCATGATTGTCACTTGTAGATATTCCCTACCCTTTGGAAATATTGTACCAATCATCATACCCCCATAGAAGCCACTCCATACTCACTTGTTTATGGTACTAAAGCCATCTTTCCCATTGAGGTCAAATTACCTTTAGTGTGCATCTCTTTCAATGATGTCCTAGATGATCATGACTATCAAGTAGCTCACCTGCAAGAGCTAGACCTAGTTGATGAGAAATGCACAACCATGCTCAAAAATATTCAAGCATATCAAAATCAACTCAAAGGCCACTATAATTGACATGTTAATTATAGAACTTTGAACTTGTTGATTTTATTCTTAAAGAAAACCAAAATAATACCACGACTAAGGAGAAGCATAAAAGTAAATTCAAACCAAACTAGATAGGGCCTTTCATCATAATTACATATTATGGATCAAGAGCATACAAGCTTGCCACACTAGATGGAGATAAACTTCTAGAGCTGATGAATATTATTCATCTCAAGTGATACTATGATTAAGTGCCAAGGTGTATTATCTGTAAGGACCATTTTAACTATGCTATTTTATCACTATTATTCTTTGTACAAAGTACCATCCTTATCCATCCTCTTCATCTCATCCACTTTTTCCTTCCATTCTATTTACCTAGTGTATTCTAAAGCCTAGCTTATTTGACCTTGGTTTTTGCCATTCATTACATAGTTTTAGCATCAAGGTATCTAATCAGTTTCATCAGTTGGTTCAAGTACTTCAAATAGAGATCATATTTTGAGATAGTGTGAAAGAAGTTTTAGAAGTTGCATCCTTCATTTTTTATGCCTTTCTTACCATCGATCTTTCTACTAATTATAACTGCCTTTGGGAAAATTAGTACCATTGATTTATGTCATTGTGTCATAGTTATAACCACCTATGGGCAAACTAGGGGCAACATTAAGCCTTCACATACCAACTTTCCACTTATTATGTCATAATGTGACTTATTACCAACTATGCCCTTTTTTTTTTAATTGACTGCTACACTAATCAAATTCCTACACTATAAAGGCAAAACTATAGTGACTTGAGGTTCTAATATAGGACTATGTAGGTAGTGTTTGATACTTGTTGAGGTTAGCTTAGTCACCCTTTCCACCACACTTTCACCATTTTTCAAGAAACCTAAGCCACGCTCTCACCATTTTGTGATATTGAACCATTTAGTGTTTCGTTATTCTTGATTTAGTTGAAATACTTCAAAAAATTTCAAAAACATTTTAAAATCATCAAAAAATTAAAAAAACATTGACCACTTCTTTGCCTTACAGATTCTGGTAACCATTACTAAGTTACAAACAAAACATTTGTCATTTAGTTTCCCCATCTTTTTTGGCCTTTTTATCTTATACACTTACCATTTTTCAAGACCATTCCTATTCTTCTATCACATCCATTCTATTTTTTTTAATTAGTTATCATTTTCTTCCCATTCCTTGGGATAACTACATTTAGCCTAAATTTTTTTATTAGATATTACATCCATGGTACTATGTAGGTAACATCCACTTGCCTAGTGCATATGGAGACAACTCAGCCACCCCCTTCCTTTCCTTTTATTCCCCCATTTTGTTCATTTTTTAAGTTGTCACCTATTTTCTAGGGGTAATGTTCATAAAGTTTCTAATGCATTATTTGTTTGTTTGTTTCTACTTATTTTGTTTGTTTGTCTGCATGTTTGTTTGATTTCAACAATGTTACCTTGATTTAGTTTATGTGTGTTGATTGGGTGATTCCTTGCCCACACTTATACTTAAATCCAACCATATTCATATTTTAACATTGTCATCATGGTTTCTATCATTGGTGCATTATTTTTTATTGAGTATTCGATTATGGGAGTCAGTCCTTATGCATATTTTAGCTAAGTTCTCATGATGGTATACCATAATGCCTACCAATACATGCTACAAAAAACCTCATATTAAATAAGTCTATTTATCAATGGTAGCATCAACATCTCTTCAACACCGACATCCTAATTCCATCCTAATCATATCCTAAACATAGTAATTAACCATGAAAGAATTTCAACTTTTATTAGTTTAGACGTGCATCTTCCTACTAGTAGGTTGTTCCAATTCATCATTACCCTCTATGTTAAGTTATCAACATCTTTGGCCAATTTTATCATGTTTTTGATAATGAGGGTCCAATGATTACAACTGCCTATGGGTAAATCATTGCACACCATCCCACCTGTATTTCTCAATGATCATAACCACCTCTAGGCAAATCATTATGTTATTACCACTTTACTTTTTCTACCCATAAAATGACATCTTCTTATCTTGTTTGTCCATCCTAACTGGGGTAGTTCCATATTCTCAATGATTATAACCACCTTTGGGAAAATTATTGTGTTATCATACCATGTTGCCACTATCAGGGTACAATGCTTATAACCGCATTTGGGTAAACCATTATGCACCATCCCACTTGTATTCTCAATTATTTTGACTACTTTTTTAGTATCATTATGTTTTCACCCCATCATCATTCCTCTCTTTGGTCCCCTCATTTTGCTTCTTTATTTTCAAGAGACATTTTGCTAACCTACTTGTGCTAATTGTTCTCTTAAGGGGGCATCATACAGTTAGTTTATCATCATTTTAGTTTTAGGTATGTAGGATGTTTTCAATATTTGAGAAGACATTAATATTATTATATCTTGAAATTCCTTCCCAAATAGGAGCAAATTGTAGACACCTAAATCTAGCCATCGATGACATCCAATTAGGCTTTTGGAAAATTTCCACCCAAATTGCACAATTTGGCCTAAAAACACTAAAACATGCTAAATGATGTGAAACTGACATATTCAAGTGCCAATTTTGTCTAGGGTATCCCTAAATGGTGCATATGTAATTTATGGACCAACTAACTTTGATCAAATCATTTCGAGTCAAAATGCCAATTTTACACGTAAGTGCTCTAGATTGATCTTTCCTATCAAATCTCTTACACAAGACACGTGCCTTTCTTATTTGTTATTAGTAACATCCTAAATGGTAATATGGATCCAATTCATCTAACATTTCCTTTTAATTCCAATCCATTGAAATTTTGGACCAATAACAAGACATTCTGATCAATTTGAGTAATTTATGCACAAAGTGCTTAATCATGCTTAAGAGCTAATAACCCAAATCAAGGCCTAATTAAGAATTACATAGAAACTTGTTGAATACTTTTTTCTAAAAATGAATATTGAATATATACATCATCAAGTGACCTCATTTCTTGCGAAGACATCCCTAGGCCATAAATACCACAAATATCAAGATTCATATCCTCCATGCCTCTTAATTGCACCTTTTTCCAATGTCATGATGAGGGAAATTAAAAACTTAATTCCAATAATTGGTTTAATCCTCAACCACACATCTTCATCTCAAGATGTATGGTTCAAGTTGATTCTAGATATTCTCAAAAATCTATAAATAGAGAGGCCATAAACATCATTTCTTAGTCTTGATAATGCAAATTTATAATGCACAAATGATTTCAAAATACATTGCAATTAGTGTTACCATGACAAATTGATTCCAATCCAAGCCATAAGCTAAAGGTACCAAGGAGAGATACAGGTATCCAAGCTTCCATTGCCAAGGACTTCATGAGCACAAGCCAAGCAAGCCACTATAACAAGCATTTTGGAGCATCCAAGGAAGGTAACAGAGAGTTTCTTTTACATTTTAGTTGTGTGTTTTATTCATGTTTGTTAACTAATCTCTCCCTAGTGTCTAGGACTAGAGATGTTATGATATTTAGTGTGTTTCTTTCATTTTGTTTTCATTTTAGAACTAACACCATACTAACCATCTTCTCTTGAGTCAAATTCCTAGTTCATAGAAACATTTTGAAATGAATGCATAAGAATATGTCTAACCACCATTCAAGAAGAATAACTAAAATAATTTTGGATAATTACATTGAAAAATTAAATGAGATTCAAAAAATGTCATTTATTTATTTATTTCATTGATGAAATTACTTAAGATGAGACCTGTAATGTATGCCATATGACTAATAACATCTAATATGGATGGTAAAAACAAGGAAATTATTGAAAATCTACATGATGCATATGATATTGTAGGTGTGAAAAGATACAATAAATATAATAACATTATCTAACACATAATTATGACTTCTATACTAAGTGGTCAAATAGGGAGAAAATGATTGATTAAAAAAACAAGTAGATCATTGAACATAAATAGAATAACACTAATGAAATAAATTGAGATATGTAAAATACTTAATGATGCCAATACCATTGAGCTCTAGAATTTCTCTAATAGGCTTCCACAAAACTATAGGGCTATATTTGATGCTATCAAAGATGTACTTGAACAATTTTGGAAATAAAATACAAGCATTTCACCCAATACAAGAGATGTAGTGAAAAGAAGAGTTGGTTCTCATAACTATGAACCACATCCAAAACATTTATTAGATATGACCTAAACACAATTTTACTCAATGTTTTTACACAAATATCCATAAAATTATATTAGTCAAAGATATTTTGAGATGGCCAAACCCTTCTATGTCAAAATAAATCACACATGCACCACTCATTATTGTAGGCAACATGTTCAGTTTTCAATTCATTATGATATTTTTTTATCATGCACTATGTAATTTTCATATTGAAAACAATTTTTAGGTCTATGGCATGTAAGTTTCATAAAAATTAGAAAGGTAATTTTTTTCAACCATTTTATGTGAAAGACTAGATATGAAAATAATTATAACAAAACATGTTTAGAAATACAACATTTGCGGTGGATTACCAAAGTTAAAAAATTGTATACATGAGGAGATGACAAATGGAATTGAATAAGAATTTGCTGGTTTTAGTAAATACAAATATGTGACATATCAGTTAAAATATGGAAATGAATCTAAAATGTATGCTTATTTGTTACAAAACAAATACTTGTTTCAAAATTTATGGTTAAATTGAGGAAGGTAATTCTTTATGAGTATGTAAGGTGCACACAAAGATATAAATGGTTAGATGAACAATTAAAGTTAATAAATGACACATTACCAGTTGGTTTTATTTTTTTAGTAGTTTATTTGTATGAGAATTACACATTCAAACCATAAATTGAAGTTCAATAACTATAATAAAAATCAATACGGGCTGCCAAATTTGTTATATCATTCATGCATGCATTTGATATTATAAATCAAGATTAAAAAATTAAGGGAGTGCCATTTTTACATCAGTGATGATTGATCACTTTATATAGAGTATGTTCAACACTATTTTCAGATGTTATATGGAAAGATGATAGAGAGCATCATTAATTTCAATCAACATAATCTTTGGACAATTTCATCACAATTTAATAATGCATATAGTTTTTACTAGTTGAGAAGGATGCATGTTAGCACTGGCATAAAACATGTTTGGATTTTCACTAAGGATGGCCATGGAAAATAGTAACATGATGGTGTTGAATCGTGTGTGAAATTTTTTTTACAATAAATTAGTTAAAGTTAAAATTTGGTATTGATTTGATTGATGCAAAAATCATTATTTAATGGTGTAACAATATAATGGGCCATAGTGCTTAAGAAAACTCTAGTGTTCAGAGAAATTTCTAGTTGATGGAGGAAGAAAAATTAGTAAGGTATGAGGATTTTATGTTCATAATAGGATCAAGTGATCTCCACTCATTTTTTAATTCTAATGCATGTTCTTAGACTATTCAAATGAGGCACTTGATATGTTTTTGTTATGCATGTGTGGATTTTTTTTGGAACGAGTGTGAGTCACAAGAGTGGGTGGATGAATGGATCTTTTGACCTCTAATTCCAATTGACACATATCAGGTTCTACTAGCATTAAAACTTATATAGTTTACATCATCACATTACTTTTACCATGTATTTGATATAGTGCAACCAAGTACAAGAGTAATCATTATGTACTAAATTCTCATTAGCTATCAACATCATTATTATAAAATATTTTATTTTATGATGCAAGCATGTTTTTATAGTTATTATGTTTGAGTAAAATGAAGAGGGGACAAATTAATAATTATTTCAGTGTGTAGAGGAAAAAAATAAATTGACTTCCTTAGTCACAAATGGGGAAAACATTGACTATTTTAATATGTTTGTTGTAGTTACTATAACTTGGCTTCGACAATATCCTATCAGAAATACAAACATATGGTTATTTGAAGACTATGGAATACATAAAAAGATAATGCACTATTCAAATTTGGTTCTTTCAAAAAAAAATCAATTTCTCAAATATCAAGGGAGTATATCGAACAAGAATCTATGAAAGGTTCATGAATCTGACCATGAATCAATTCTTGCTACTATGAAGATTAGAGAAGATCCTAGTGATTTGTTAGATTGAAATTCCAATGTATTTTGAGTTCTCAAATGCAAATTTATTTAATTTTATCAAATTTTATTTATTTTTTAGATAGTGCACATAAATTTCAATTTAATTAATTACTAACATATTTTTTATAGGTTAGTGGTGACAAACAAGCTTCCACCTTTACATGATTGGCACTATTAGTAAATAATTTCATATTATTGAAGATAAGAGAAGCTTCATAAAATATTAAGATATTATTATTATTATTATTATTATTATTATTATTATTATTATTATTATTATTATTATTATTATTATTA
>JARHVA010009521.1:280000-303277 GCA_037957365.1 Torreya grandis
CCACCAAGCAAGTGTGGGAAATGGAGTCAAAACTAGATTGAGTTCTTGAGCCACTCACACATGGGGATTAATAAGGTCATCAAATCAGTCCAAACTATTCATTAATTGATCATTATATACATGCATACACATAAGTTATCACTAGGTTTATGCATGGGTTCATGTACCTAGTGAGCTGTTTTTATTCCTTTCCTCTCTCTTATTTATTTACTCATTTTTATCTCTTTACTCAGTTTTAATTCTTTACTCAATTTTTTATTTGATATTGATATCTCTTAAGGATTTATCTATGTGTTGTCCCCAAAAATGTCACTCATTTTTGAGACAACATATGAACTATTTTGGTCCTGCAAGCCAAAATTCCCTCTTCCCTTCTCAAAAATTATTCTAGGAATTCAATTTCCTCATTTTTCAAGATTTTTCAGTAAAGAAACTAGTTGGTTCAATGGTTCCAAAGGCTTCTACAGTTGAATTCAATCAAAAGAACAAGTTTCCAACACTTAGTCATTTTCAGGATTGATTCAATGCCTTGGTTTAACCAAAAGAGTTCATCGACAAGCTTCTATGCAGTGTTTGAACCATTGAACCATTGAGCCATTGAACTTTGAACCAAAAAGGTTCAAGGGTTCAATTGGTTCAAAGTTTCAACATCATCAACAAGAGTTAAATGCATTTATCAAAGGTTCAAAGTTCAACCACTTCTAGGTTCAATGGCTTCAAAACACTTATCAAAGAGAAGAAGGCTTAAATAATTGAACCGTTGAACCATTGAACCACTTTGGTTCAAAGGTTCAATGGGTTTAATAGTTCAATGGGTTCAGTTAGTTTGTTTAAAGTGTATGATTCAACGTAGTTTGGTTCAAAGCATTTGGTTCAAACGGTCAAGTGAATGAGTGAAACACAAGATTGAATCGTTGAACCAAAGTTGGTTCAATCAGTTGGTTCAATTGGTAGGTTCAAGGGGCTACCCCAAAGCCAAAGGAAAAAGTGCCCTTGTGGAGGGTAGTGAACCAAGCTAAGTGCCCTTATGGAGGGCAATGAACAAAAGCTAACAAAAAGAATTTCTTCAAAAAATTGAACCAAAGACAAACAACCCTCGCAGAGGGCAGGTGAGGAGCAGATGGACCGTTGCAAAAGTCCAAAGGATATTTTCGGACTTTAACAGTCCTTGCAGAGGGCACAATTCTCTTACAAGAAAAGAATGTGAAAAAATTGCTAAGGGAAAATGATTAAGGCATTTCCTTTAGACAAATTGTCTAAAAGAATTCCTTTAGACTTTTTGTCTAAAGGAAAAATCTACTGAAGAAGGAAAAACCCGCCAAGGATATAAAAGCCCAAAGGCCACCCGAAAGATCCTAAAGGGTAGATACCCTTGTAGGAGGCTCTCACCATGAAAAGTGGACCATTTCTCAAAGACCCCAAAGGGCAATTTCCCTCTGAGAAAGATCAAACCTCAAAATGTAGTGAAATCTACCACGTATCCCTTATAAATTCAAAGTGAAAGCTGCTAAGTGTCATCTATTGGGACACAATTTCTAGTAATTTTCAAAGCAATAGAACATGCCATGTGTCATCTACAAATCTCAATAGAGGCCACTAAATGGAAACATCTATAGCTTCTTCCCTTTTTTGAGTAAGGACTGTAGTGGGTCCTAGGTGAATGGCTAAACTTGAGCAGAACATGCCATGTGTCATCGTTCACATAAATCTAAAAGAGTCTTGAATGTTTCTATAGTGTTTCTAGGAGCTTGATGGAAACCACCACATGTCATCTTCTATAGGACTCTTAAAAGACACCCAAAGCCTCTATAATAAAAGCAGATGTTGCCATGTGTCCTTGCCTATTTCACAGTGGAACACAATGTGTGTCACTTATTAAGATTAGTTGAAAGAGGCAAAAGTAAGCAAGAAAGACATAGAGGAATTACTAAGGAAGATGATGGACCCACATCCATCAAATTTAGGGCAAATAAGTAGCCATTGGCTTTTAAATGATGACGGACCTGAAGACGTCAAAATTGTGGTAATGAAATAACTATTAATCTTTGCAAATTTAAGCATAGACCCCATGAACAAATTTAGTGACCAGCCAAAGAGATAGCCCGAGAGCTCAAAGCACATAGAAAAAGGCAAAATATAGCCAGGAAAGGGGGAACAATGAAGAAAAATCAAAAATATCCATGCATGGGAGATGTTTCTAGAAGGTAAAGTAGTTCACTAGGTGGACATTAGAGAGTGTGAACATTCAATGGCACGGCCTATTTTTCTACATTAAGCAAATTGAACAGCTAGAAACACATCAAGGAAACACATCAGGTGGCCCATATTAAAAATCTATGCTTGATTCCAACATATCCCACAGAGAATTTAAAATGCATTGAATGCATCATAAGCCATCATTTTTTGTGAAACAAAGTGCTCAAGTCTTTCTTGGAGCACTATATATAGGACTCTCTCCTATTGTTTTAAGGAGATCTCTCTATTATCAAAAACAAAACTCTTCCCAAATTGAAAGGCATTACTGAGACTTTGAGCTCAGATTGTTGATCATATTTTGTTATTTGAATAAGAAAACAAGTGAATTTTTAGACTTTGTGCTAGAATAGCTTGGTTGTTGGGGAAATTGTTCTTATGTCTATTTCCTTAATACATTTTTTGTCTATTTAATTAAGAATAATTAGTGAAAGTAATCAAGAAGGTGTCCTGAAGCCAGCTGTGGAGAGACTTTGTGCTACCACAATTGTCTTTATTTTGTTCTATTTTCTATTTCTATGTAAAGGATCTTGGGATGAATTTGTGCCCTCATTATCCTTTGTATTTCACTCTTTGGCAATTGAAGTGGAGACTTTGTGCTACATTTCATCCTATTGTGTTACTACACCTTGTTACAATTACATGTCACTACCTGAAAGGTTCCTATTGTTTATTGAACAACACTTCTGAAAGAAGAGGAGTGCCTTCTATCATTTCATCAAGATTTATCCTTTGATTGATGAACATCATCTCTAAAAAAAGAGATATGGATGGTGTTATCCTACCCTTGAGTGTTATTTTCAGCTTATTTATAGTAGATTAGCATATATATATAGCCCCTTCATACTTATAGGGAACCTACCCTTGATGAGAGGAGAGATTTGTCCCCTTTTGATGTGGTAAGCATACACATTTGGCCAACCAATCTTTTTTTCTATGGTTGATCAGACCTATTTTGCTCATCAGTATGCTGGTGACAAAATATTCACCTAACAATTTTTGGTGACTCTGTTAAGAATGAACGTGCAGTCTGAAGCCTCAAATTTTAGATTAATGCAGTCCCTACCCTTATCCATTATAGAATCTAGCAACTCCATTCTATGTCTTACCCATTATCATTATAGCCTAACCATCTTCTTATATATCCATTTATCCCACTAGGAAAGAATGCACAGTTTGAAGCCTCAAGCTTCAAGCTAAAACAAGACTAGTCCTTTTCCATTTTTGTTTCACAATCTGGCAACTCCACGGTATACATGAAGCCAAAGGGCTAAAGGTATTGTTGAACCTATATTTTAGTTGGTACAACAAAGTAATTTTGATTTGTCTCCTTCATCATCTCATCTCTAATGAACTAGGAGTTTTCCTCCTACTAAAGTTAAGTCTCCATTACCAAACAAAGCATCCATTTCTACTATTAACAAAGCTTTCCCAATACTTACCCCTCTGAGATTTATTATTCCACTTTTCCATACTCATACAATGGCAATCCAAGGCCCCTAGGGTAACTCTTTTGGCCCACTTAATCTAACTCCACCCCTACATGAAATCCCACGTAGTTCAAGAAAAAATTTCCAAAAATTCTATGGTGATGGAAAGGTTCATCCCGATGAACACATTGTAATCTTCAACATAGCTTGTGGTGTGATAGGTGTGGAATTTGAGGACATGGTAGTCAGACTATTTGTGGAAACTTTATAAGGTTCTACTACAGACTGGTTCTATCATCTACAAGCTCAGTTAGTAATTGAATAGAACACACTCAAAGCCAAGTTAAAAGCAAGGTTCAAGCCTATAGAAGATGCACATGCCCTGGTAGCTCAACTCACACAAATGAAGGAGCCTCATGAACCAATGAGAGATTTTGTAGCCAAGTTTGACAAGATGAAGAACAAAATTCCTGTAATTGCTCAGCCTATAGCTAAGAATCTCAAATGTTTCTTTATCAATTCTCAGCTTCCCAAAGTGAGTTTTTTATTGAGACATGCTAGCAAAATAGACCTTGTTGTAGCTCAAGATTTGGCCACTGAGGTGGAAGATGACTTTATCTTGGCAAGAAATATAAGGAGAGATCCTAATAAAGGTAAATCTTCTTCACCTTCTAAATATCCATCTGTAGTACCATTGATTCAATGGTGCAGAAGTTGGCAAATGAATTGTTAGCCTTGAAAAGATAAATGGCCCAAGGTATGTCTACTCCTCCTTATCAAGATATGCCAAGGAGGACATTTCAGAACCAACCATATCAAGGCAATTCTGCCAAAAGTCAAGGGTAGACAAATCATCTTCCTCCCCTATAAGGGAAACTTACCATTGAAGCACCCCCAACCAATTCAATAGTTGGATATCTCAAAATAGAATCTGATTTCTCTTTCTAGCCTAAATTGAACCAAGAAAATGATGTTGATCTCCTTGTAGAAAACCAAGAAGAATTAGCTGGCGACTCCAACATTGGTTTCCTGAATTATTAGGATGAACCCAATAGTGAAGATAAAGTAGATGAGGGATCATATGTTGTGTCCACCCAGTCCAAGAACCAATCAGCCCAGTAAGTTGATAAAGAGAAGACAAAAGAGCAACCTCAACTAGAAATTTCAATTGCTAAGTGTGGAACCACTCTGTCTTTCCAGCCAAATGACTCGGTGATCACCAAAAAGGTAAGTACATCAAACATCTCTACATCTTCTAATTCAAATTTGCAGACCAGTCCTCCCCCTTCCAAAAATCAAAAGGATGAACTCCCTTCCTCTGTTCCTAACCCATTTCAATCATTTGACATAATCGACCATGTCAAGAAAACCAAAATTCAATTGTCTGAATTTGAATTTCTATAAGCCAATCCTGAGTAGTTGGATAGGTTAGTTTAGTGTGTGAATAATAGAGTCATCTCTGCAAGACAAGATGTTAAGAAGGTAACTTATGATCCCCTAAGGAACATGTCCATCCCAAACAATCTTTTCATTACTCCTCATGTTTCCCCTAGGAAAATAGAGCCTTTCTATGTTTCCCTATTGATAAATGGTCACAAACTAAGCAATTGCATCATAGACTCAAGTGCATCTGACAATGTCATGCCTACCAAAGTGGTAGAATCTCTTAGTCTCACATTGACCAAGACATTTGGGAAGTGTTTCTCCATGGAGAATAAATAATTACCTCTGCTGGAACAAATCAAGGATGCCAATTTGTATTTGCAACATTCCTAGACAAAAGGATCAAGATGATAGTTCTGGTGGCCAATGTTCCACCCTCATACAGTATTCTTCTAGGGAAAATTTTCTAAAAAGATGTTGGTGGAGAATTAAACATGGATCTATCTGAGGCAAGGATCCCTATCAAAGGCATCATGTAGAGGTTGCTTCCTAAAAAGGAAGAAATATATGTCATCACTCAGACATCAGCCCCTGAAGCCCAAATTTTGTTTGAGTCTTCAAGTATGGGTAATTATTTTTTTATCACAGAAGATCTCATGTTTTAGCTGATAAAATCCCTAAAAATGATAGTCTTAAAATTAGTTCAGATGAAACAATATAAAGCATGAGAGAGTACAGTGCAAGCCCAAAGAAACTCTCCTCTCCAAATGAAGGAAAATCTGAGAAAGGATCAGTTTCTAATGATGTATGGATATTAGAATTTGATGGCAATTGTTCCTCTACTATTTCAAGGGCTAGGATTGTGTTGATATCTCCTCAAGGAGATATTTTTCCCTCTTCATATAGGTTATAGTTCAGTAATACTAACAATACTATTGAATATGAATCCCTTCTACTTGGATTGAAAGCCATTAAAGACAAGGGCATCAAAATCCTTCATGCCTAAGGAGATGTCAAGTTGGTGGTTTGTCAAGTGAGAAATTTGTATCAAACCAAAAATAAGAGATTGTGCCACTACCACAATCTAGTCTAGGATCAAATTGAAAGCTTTAATGCTTTCAATATCTCTGCCATACCTAGGGAATTCAATGATTGAGCTAATGCACTAACTATTTTAGCAACTCTCTTAGTCCCTCACCTAGACTTCATAGGAGGCAAATACACCATTCAGCTAGTCTTCTAACCAAGCATACCTGATAATGCCAGTCATTGGCAGGTGTTTAATAATGACATCCAAATCATCACCTTTCTAGAACAAAGAGACAGCTTTGAATAGTTGCACTTTGAAGGTAGTGATCCTCATATTTTGAATCCTGAAATGAACTCAGATGTAGATGAAGAATTCTTACAACTCAAAGGGAATAAAATTCCCAAAGACCTAGTTTCCCTCGAGAAGTTGTTTGACAAACATGACAGATTCATCAAACAGCAACAAATGGATTCAAGCTCATCCCAATGGTTTGATCAGATAAATTTGGGTACCAAGGAAGATCCAAAAATAATGAATATTGGGAAGTGCTACACTCATGAGGATATATTTAAGTTCACTACTCTATTCTGCCAATACATGGATGTCCTAGCATACTCTTATGATGATCTAAAGTCGCTCAAGCCTAAGGAAATTCATCATGAAATTCCTCTCAAGGATGATTCAGTAACTTACAAATAGAAATATCAATAGTATAATCCAAAGATATCAAGTACTATTCTATTTGAGATACAAAAAATGTTGAATTCCAGGATAATTTTCTCAATCCATCATTCCACATGGATTACCAACATAGTACCTGTGAGGAAGAAGAATGGCAAAATTTACATTTGTGTGGATTTATAGAATCTAAATCAATCATCCTTAAAGGATAACTATCCTTTTCCCATCATGGATTAAGTACTTTAGATAGTGATTGGTTTTGAGATGTTATCAATGCTAGATGGATTCTCAAGATACAATCAAGTAGAAGTTAGTGAAACAGATCAGCATAAGACTACCTTCACCACACCTTGGGGCACATTTGCATATAGAAGGATGCCTTTTGGCTTACTAAATGCTGGCACCACCTTTCAGAGAGGAATGGACCTTGATTTCAAGGATGAGATGGGTAAGTTCATTATAGTTTATCTTGATGACTTGACCATCTTTTCTAAGCATCACTTGGATCATATATGCCACTTGCAACAAGTGCTGGAATGCTGCCGCCAGAATGGCATTTTCTTAAACCCAAAAAAGATAGTTTTTGGAGTAACATAGGGGAAAATTCTTAGACACTATGTAAAAATGAGGCATAAATATTGACTCAGATAGATTCAATTCAATCCAAGAGCTTACCTTGCCCACAAGTAAGACTGTTATTCACTCTTTCTTTGTAAAGGTGAATTTCTTACAGAGTTTCATCCTCAAGTTTGCTGAGAAGAATAAACATATTGTAAACATGATGAAAAGAAAGACCACCTTCATCTAGACTGAAGAAGGCAAGTCAGCATTTGAGGATATCAAGACTACCATTACCCATGCTCTAATTCTAGTTTGTCTAGACTATAACAAAGAATTCACCATATATAGTTATGCTTCTGAACATACGCTTTTAGCAATTCTAGTTCAATAGAATAAAGAAGGTATGGAATATCCCATTTCCTTCATGAGCTATCCTCTCAAAGCTCATGAGCTAAATTATTCAAGCATGGAGAAGCACGCTTATGAGGTGGTCAAGGTAGTGAAGCATTTCCACTTCTACATCCCGAATTCACATGTTACTACCCTGGTTCTTGATACCACAGTTAAATCCATATTGACTCAGTAGGATTTTGGAACCAAAAGAGGGAATTGGATTGCAAAAATTCAATATTTTGATTTAGTCATCAAGCCAACAAAGTTGATATGAGGAAAAGGCCTATGCCAATTAATTGTTGATAACGAACTAAAAGAAACAGAGCATGAAGAAGCAGAGGATGAAGACACACCAATAGTCCTCTTTGTCTTCACTACAAATGAGTGGTATTCAAATATTGCTCATTTCCTTACTTATTTTGAGTTTCCTACCCACCTATCTTACAAAGAAAGGAAGACTGTTAAACTGAAAGCTGCCAATTTTGTCCTTGGGAATAATGGCCTATACAAGAGGAGCCTTGATGGAGTTTTCCTTTGCTCTTGTGACTGCCCATAAAATTTTGTGAGCTAGGTATTACTAGCCAACTCTTTTCCAAGATGCATACAAGTGGGTAAGGAAATGTGAACTATGCCAGCAGTTTGTTGGGAGGCCCAAGTTAGCTGCCCTACCTCTCAAGCCAATGGCCATAAAAGAACCATTCCAACAATGGGGAATTGATTTTATTAGAGATATAAACCCATCTTTAAGTGTTGGACATGATTATGTCCTTACAGCAACTGACTAATTCACCAAGTGGGTAGAAGCTATCCCAACTAAGTATGTTACTTCAGAAGTAGTGTGCAATTTCCTCAAGGAGAATATCATTTCTAGGTTTGGGGTCCCAACCAAGATTGTCACTGATAATGCATCTTGTTTCACCTCTTAGGAGATCACTCAATTCTATTTCTACTATGGGATTACACTCTCCCACTCTTCTGATTACTTTCCACAAGGGAATGGACGAGCTGAATCAAGCAATAAGAACCTGGTGACTATCATCAAAAAGCTAGTGGATGACAACCAAAACACATGGCATAAAGCATTGGTTAATGCTTTGTGGGTAGATAGAATTACACCAAAAAGGACAATTGGTATGTCTCCTTTCCAACTTCTTTATGGGCTCAATGTTGAGATACCAATCACCCTGGAATTACTAGCATTAAAATTGGCTAAGGCAATTGAAGATCAAACTTATGAAAGCTCCATTGATAAGAGAATCATGTGCTTGACTGAGCTAGATGAGTAGAGAACTATGGTGGTGGATCGAATTGCCATCCATCAAAGTCTGGTGAGGAAGCTCTTCAACCAGAAGGCAAAAACCAATGATTTCTAGGTTGGAGATCAAGTCCTGCTATGGGACAAGAGAAGAGAACCAAAGGGGATGCATGGGAAGTTTGATTCTCTTTGGAGAGGCATGTTTATTATCCATAAACTCAATGGTGAGAATAGTTTTTTGTTGAAGTACCAAGATGGCACACTCTTTTCTTTTCCTCACAATGGGAAGCATCTGAAGCACTTCAATCTGTGAAGTATCAGATAAGATCAGCTTGTACATATGTATATTTGTATAGTCTTTAGTTTTATTTTTGTGCTTTTGTTTTTGTTTTTGTTTTTGTTTTTGTCACCTTTATTTTTTAGTAATATGACTCCATATCCCAATGTCATACTTTAAAGGCACTAGAGATCCTGGTTTTTACTCCCCTTAGTTATTTCAAAATCTCAACTGAAATAAGTTCCCCAGCTAGAGCCAACTGTTGTCCCCAAAAATGTCACTTATTTTTTAGACAACATATGAACTATTTTGGTCTTGCAAACCAAAATTTCATCTTCCCTTCCCAAAAATTGTTTTGGGCATTCAATATCCTCATTTTTTAAGTTTTTTTAGTAAAGGAACTAGTTGGTTCAACAGGTTCAAAGGCATCTATAGGTGATTTCAATCAAAAGAAAAAAATTCCAACACTTAGTCATTTTCAGAATTGGTTCAATGCCTTAGTTCAAACAAAAGAGTTCATCAGTAAGATTTTATGCAATGTTTGAACCATTGAACCATTAAACCATTGAACTTTGAACCAAAAAGGTTTAAGGGTTCAATTGGTTCAAAGGTTAAATGTCATCAACAAGAGTTAAATGCATTTGTCAAAGGTTTAAAGTTTAACCGCTTCTAGGTTTAATGGCTTCAAAACACTTATCAAAGAGAAGAAGGCTTGAACCATTGAACCATTGAACCACTTTTGTTCAAAGGTTCAACTAGTTCAATAGTTCAACGGGTTCAATCGATTTGGTTCAAAGTGTATGGCTCAACATGGTTTGGTTCAAACAATCAAGTGAATGAGTGAAACACAAGATTGAACCATTTAACCAAAGTTGGTTCAATCGGTAGGTTCAAGGGGCTGTCCCAAAGCCAAAAGAAAAAGTGCCCTTGCGAAGGGTAGTAAACCAAGTTGAGTGCCCTTGCAGAGGGCAATGAGCAAAAGCCAACAAGAGAATTTCTTTAGAAAATTGAACCAAAGACAAATATCCCTCACAGAGGGTAGGTGAGGAGGAGATGGACCATTGCAAAAGTTTGAAGGATATTTTTGGGATTGAACAGTCCTTGCAGAGGGCACAGTTCTCTTTCTGGAAAGGAATGTAGAAAATTGACTAAGGCAAAATGATTAAGGCATTTCCTTCAGATAAATTGTCTGAAATAATTCCTTTAGACTTTTTATTTGATTAAAAAATCCACTGAAGAAGGAAAAAGCCACTGAGGAAGTAAAAGCCTGAAGGCCACTCAAAAGATCCCGAAGGGTAGATACCCTTACGGGAGGCTCTTGCCAAGAAAATTGGACCATTTCTCAAAGACCCTGAAGGGCAAGTTCCCTTTAGGAAAGATCAAACATCAAAATGTAGCAGAAGCTACCACCTGTCCCTTATAAAGTTAAAGTGGAAGATGCCAAGTGTCGTCTGCTGGGACACATTTTCTAGTAATTTTCAAAGCAATAAAATGTGCCATGTGTTATTTATAAAGCTCGATGGAGGCTGCCAAGTGGCAACATCTGTAGCTTCTTCCTTTTTTTGAGTAAGGACTATAGTGGGTCTTAGGTGAATGGCTAAACTTGAGTAGAACATGCCATGTGTCATCATCCACGTAAATCCAAAAGAGTCTCGAATGTTTTTACAGTGTTTCTAGGAGCTCGACAGAAATCACGTGTCATCTTCTACAGGACTCTTAAAAGACACCCAAAGCCTCTATAAGTTAATCAGATGTTGCCATGTGTCCTCACCTATTTCATAGCAAAACACGATGTGTCTCACTTGTTAAGATTAGTGGAAAGAGGCCAGAGCAAGCAAGAAAGACATGGAGGAATTACTAAGGAAGATGACAAAATTGTAGCCATCAAATTCAAGGCAACCAAGTAACCGTTGGCTTTCAAATGATGACAAACCTAAAGACATCAAATTTGTGGCAATGAAATAACTATTGATCTTTGTAGATTTAAGCACAGACCCCATGAACAAATTCAGTGGCCATCTAAAGAGATATCTTGAGAGCTTAGAGTGCACAGAAAAAGTCAAAATACATCCACAAAAGGGGGAATGATGAAGAAAAATCAAAAATATCTATGCATGGGAGATGTTTATAAAAGGTAAAGTAGTTCACCAGGTGGACATCAAATAGCACAAACATTCAATGGCATGGCCTATTTTTCTGCATTGAGCAAAGCAAACAGTTAGAAACACATCAGGGAAACACATCAGGTGGCCCATATTAAAAATTGATGCTTGATTCTAGCATAACCCATAAACAAAATTTAAAATGCATTGAATGCATCATAAGCCATCATTTTTTGTGAAACAAAGCACCCAAGTCTTTCTTGGAGCACTATATATAGGAATCTCTCCTATTATTTTAAGGATATCTCTCTGTTATCAAAAACAAAACTTTGCCTAAATTGAAAGGCATGACTGAGACTTTGAGCTCAGATTGTTCATTATATTTTGTTATTTGAATAAGAAAACAAGTGACTTTTTAGACTTTGTGCTAGAATAGCTTGGTTTTTGGGGAAATTGTTCTTATGTCTATTTCCTTAATACATTTTTTTGTCCATTTAATTAAATAAGTAGAATTAGTGAAAGTAATTAGGAAGGTGTCCCGAAGCTGGCTATGGAGAGACTTTGTGCTGCCACAATTGTCTTTAGTTTGTTTTATTTTCTATTTCTATGTAAAGGATCTTGGGATGACTTTGTGCCCTCATTATCCTTCGTATTTCACTCTTTGGCAATTTAGGTGGAGAATTTTTGCTACATTTCATCCTGTTGTGCTACTACACCCTGTTATAATTACTTGTCACTACCCGAAAGGTTCATGTTGTCTACTGAATAACACTTTTGAAAAAAGAGGAGTGCCTTTTTCATTAGGATTTATCCTTTGATTGATGAACATCATCTTTGAAAAAAAGAGATGCATGCTGTTATCCTACCCTTGAGTGTTATTTTTAGCTTATTTATAGTAGATTAGCATATATATATATATATATATATATATATATATATATATATATATATATATATATATATATATATAGCCCCTTCATACTTATAGGGAACCTCCCCTCGATGAGAGGAGAGATTTGCCCCCTTTTGATGTGGTAAACCTACACATTTGGCTGACCAATCTTCTTTGATATGGTTTATCAGACCTATTTTGCTCATCAGTATGCTGGTGACAAAATATTCACCCAACACTATGCATATTTCACTCTAAGACATGCAATGGAGTATGCATCACATACTTAAATCGAGATTCATAGGATTCAGCTCTTACATAAGTCTAAGTACACTTCTTTTTCCTTTATCCTAGTCATTTCAAGTTACTTCATTTCTAGAATAAAGGGGGGAAATGCAATCACCTAAAAATGACATTTGAGTGTAGGGTAAATTTTAGTTGTTATTCTTCAATAATTTATGAATATTTTAGTTTTATAAATTGGTGTTTGGCTATTTTAGGGGTGATGAATAATGTGGATTCACTAAATCACCTAAGTGTAAGTTGGTTGTTCTAGGTTGACTTTCCTATTGTTTAAAATAAATTTCACACATATAAATATAGTTTTCCACTCTGTCAAAAGTAAATATGAGTGTATTTACCATTATATGTAAATAGGCATCTACCCATATGCTCATAAAGGTAAATTTCAATAGTAGGAAAGTGATGAAGGAATTGTCTATAGGTTTTTTATATAATCACACACCTATCTGGCTTCTATGATTTTTTATGATTCTCTTATCCATTTGCCTTATCACCTAAACACCATTTATTATTTTTTGCTATACTTTCAAAATAAATACTTAGAGATTCACCAAAAAAAAACCAAGTTAATTTCTATATAGGCTACTAAAATTTACCATGCTTGAGTGTTAAGAGTGTTACTTGATACCTCCCATCCCTAGCTTATCCCAAGACCTATGTTATGTCTTATTTTCACACTTATATATCCTTCATGTGGGCCAAAGGCATCCCTAGACATCCCTAAAGTAGTCCCAAACCCTCATTCTTACATTCTAACCCTTTATGCATCATGTTCTACTACCTAGACACTAGCACCAAGATAGGGTTAGGATTTCCACATGGTGTTATTGTCCTTTCACTCCTTTTTTCATAAAAAATATATCTTTTCAAATTGTAGACCACCTAGGGTCAACCTAAACCTCTTTTAACACCCACACAAGTAGTAGAATAATATATATACATGAATTTTAGCCCTCTAACCCTAGATATAAATTAGATGCAAATTACACATACAAACTCAAAATAAGTTGTGTATAATCAAGGTTTAATCAATCCATATTATACCCTACTTATACATACAACCATCTATAGCCTTTTTAAGCTTAGATTACTCATATTTCTAGTCTCAATCACATTCAAAACACTCAAGTCAATAGTCATACTAGCTTTACTTACACTTTCACCATCACTTAGGTGGGGATAACTACATTGGGCTTTATCCCTCTTAATATTATTGGTATATAGGCAACTCTCATCATGGTGGGATGTTGAAGATGTCTAGCCTACCCCACTAACAACACACTTTAATTATTATATCAATTGGATGCCATAATACCATATAAGATTAGGGTTTTCACCTAAACTAATTCAAAATAGGTCATCTACATGATTTATAAACTTATATGCATAGGAATAGGCTTGATAAACCTAGACACAGGTACACATAAAATCTTAGAATAGTTCTACACAGAGGACACTAACACCAAAATAAGGGTAATATCACCACATGTTGCTACTATCCTAGATGGTTTTTTCACACCTTTATCTTGTTTACAACACTCAGACCAACCTCTACCTTAGTTTTTAGCCTCCAAATCATCTATCTTAGTCATTTTCCAGCTAAGTTCTTGTTATCACCTAGATTTTACACTTGTTTCTATTAGTAACATGAGTTGTAGAACATGGAAAATATAATGACACAATGATGTCAAATCCAACATGTGAAACCTTAATGAATTGAGGTGAGTCTCTAGAGAAGGTTGCCTTCCTTTTATTAAGCTTAATGCAATTGGTATATGACCAGTTCACATCAAACTACTACCTCTTAATGATATTTATCCTAATTAGGGCTTGACTTATGAGGAAAAGAGTTTAGAATGAGTTATAAAATTGTAAAATTGGTGATTTCACTAAATAGTATAGTGTAATTTAATGCTTGATTTATTTTAACACAGTTGAATGTTTAATATATTGAGTTTATTAAAACATAATCTTACTCAAATATGAGATCAAAGGTAATATGGAATTTTTATCAAATAAGGGATAGATTTCTTTATTTTTTATGAAAAATATTTCAAAATGGCATAAATAATACCAAAATTAATCTATATGACTGAAAAAAAGAATCAAAACATTCACAAACTTGACTAATATCTATACATACACAAAGAAGACACAACACAAGGAAGGCAAAATTTTAGTCTATTATCTTTCTCCAAGTTATAGCATATATATTAATTCTTCAAAGGTAGAATAATTCTTCTAAAAACAAAAAAATATATGGGATATGCTAGGGTGCCCATATTTATACAAAAATACTACCTTGAAAGAGAAGTTAACAAAACCTCACACCTAGTTTTAGAGAAAGAAAATCTAGGAAACTTCATGCAAACGTCCTCCTCTTCAGCTTGAAATGACATCCTTAGTGGATTATATGGTTAGAAAATAAGCATGCAACTACTAGGCACTTCAACAAGTGCTAAAGGAGTAGAGAAATCCATTGAAATCTTCTATTGAACCCTTTCTTCTTTGAGTTGTGATTTTGTTATCTCTCCAAATAAATGAAGTGTCATAATGAACCATTACTTGGTAAATATTGAATGCTTTGAGATATCTTAGGTTATAACTTGCAAAACCTAATTTTTAATTTGAATTAAAGACTTTTACAAAATTTTAAGTCATTTAACTTGACAACAAGGAAAGTGTAAATTACATGATGAGTTTTTGAAATTGAAGTAATTCAAAATTGTCAAAAGAAAGTGTGAATTACAAGTTTGCACTTTATAACTTAAATCCTGAAAAGATAATTACAAATTACAAGTGGATATTTCTCAAAAAAGCTATCAAAATGATAGTTTTAATTTACAAATTGAAATTTTATAATGTTTCTTATGATATAAATGTAATTTACATAATGTGTTTTTATAACTAATTTGAAAGAATTAATCCACAACCATGACCTCTGAAGATTCCTTATCCTTTTACTCTTATATCTTCTTGGTATAAACATCAAATATTTTAAATTTTTTTTTAAAGGAATGATTATTTAGGACCAAGGGTATAAATTTTACTTATCTCATATTCTTCTATCCCTTCAAATAGTTCTCTAGATGTAACTTTGTAGACTTGAGTATCTTTTCCCATCTAATATAGTGTAATGTGATACTTGATGAATCCATGGATACAACTCAAGTTGAAGTTTGTATTTTGTGATAATTTTATCTTGATTTCATCCTTCACTTTTTCCTAAACCTCTTGAATAGGAAGGGGTTGATATTGGTGATCTTTTTCTTTACATGACAATTTACCAGGTAAATCTTTAATATCATAAATTGTATCTACAACCTTGTCACATGTAACTTTGACCTTATTAATAGTCTTAGTGAGTATCCTAATTTTTAAATGGGTTTCCCTATCTATATTTTAATACTCTACAAAAATATTCAATATATTTTTTTTATATGATGGTGTTGGTCTCAATTAGGTTACTAGCTTGCAATTTTGGAAAGAATAGATTCTGTATTTCAATCTCTTCCTTATATTTGCTTATCTCTGCTTTCAAAAAGGCATGATCATCCTTTAGATTTTTATAATATTACATTATCATATTTATTTCTATATTTCCTTTTTTTATGGGTTCATTAGTCGAGTCTTTCATGGCCCTTCTATGGTACCAATCTCTATCATTGCCTCAAATGTTTCTTTATCAGGGAATTGAGTAAGAGATTGAGTTGACTGGGTTACTAGCTCAATGAAATTCCTCAAGGCAATTATCAACTACTCAAATTTATTCTTAAATTCATCTTTAGTGACCTCATCACTATCCATCTTCTCAAAAAGAGAGCTAATACTTGATTGAACATCATGTTTCAATCCTCTTATTTTTGAATGACCCAAGTGCACTTTAGATATTTGATAATACCCACCACTAGATCTTCCTTTTGTTTATCTGGTGATGGAATTGTTATTTCCACATATCTTTCCCCTACTAGATCATATGATATTTTGGAGATGGTCCTAGGGCCTATATTTGATCTTTTGGATGCCTCTAATATATCAAAGTCTAGAGTGTTGGGAGATAGGTCATTTCCTTTTGCTTCTTCAACACTAATTATGTTAGGTAAACTAGAGTGGTAACTTCTAAATCTATATCTAGAGTTGGTAATTTCATCTTTAAATCTATATTTTAAGCTTATACATTGGTGGTTACTATGATAAGTGTTGTGTCTATTGCTAATTTTTCTCCTAAATCATTGGTTGATAATTTAACTATCCCTTTCCCATTTGTAGGTTGATGAACCACAATTGTATCAATGGGTCCTTCTGTATCCACCTCTTTGGTGTTGGCTTGGATTAATATATGCATGGAATAATTGGGTACTTAAATGGGTGAAGTGGGTATAGATGTCCTTACTAGGGGTGTGGGATCTAGGAGTGACACAAGTGGAAAGGTAGACAAGGATAGTTGGAATAGGGAAACATATGGAAGGGTGGAATCTAAGGAAGAAAATGAATCAACCAACATAGTGGGAGCACTTAGTGTAGGTGAAAATTAATTTTTTATCTATCATAGTGGTTGGGATGTCTAGTGGGATTTTAGTTAGAATGATTGAATCGAAAGCCTTGTACTGTTGGGTGGTATTAGTGATTAATAAAGTGGTAGTGGATATTGAGGATGAGGTAGAAGTTATAGTGTAAGAGGGAGGTGAAGGTGGAGTTTGAGTATCCAACTATGTTAATTAGCTTACTTCCAAGGGAGTTACTTGCACTGGTAGATCAGGTGAAGGTACAATTACTTGCATAGGTGGACTAGTGGAAATAGGAGGCATAAATATTCAATTTAATTGGGTAGTGGAGATAGGAGGGAGTATTATGGTTGGTTTAATAGTGGATATAGGAGGCGTAACTATTTGAATAGGTTGAGCATAATTTGTGTCCTTCATATAAGTTGATAGTGGTTGATCCATAGGTTGGCCTACTGGCTCTTGGTTGTTGGAAGGTGCCCTTTTTTCCTTCTACCTCTACTTCCAATTGTGTGACACAACTAGACAAGTTTTTTGGTCTGCTTGGGTTCCACTGCTGGGGCCCTCTACTATTATTTCCATGCCTTATCCTTCACTTCTTTCAACCTATCTAAAATACTTAGGCTTTCTTTAATTATCTTAAACCCTTTGCTCCTCAACCAGTTTACTATTTTGTTTATAACCTAGGTGGTTTTATCCATCAAAGAGAAGGATGTTGGAAATATTTTCATTGATGTCAAAGGTCTAGCATTGGTGATAAAGGCCCCAAAGCATTTAATGATGTTTTTAATATTCATATCTTGGATAATGTGTGTTAATATTTATTTAATATTAATGAATATATTTTTGGTTGCATATAAGTCAAAATAGGGCCCATGGAGAATTCAAAGAGTCATAGGGCAAAGAAAAAAATGAATGGGGTGCATTTTCTCATGAAGAGTCATCTTGAGCTATTCCAAGAGTCACCATGTAAAGACAAAAGAGGAAAGGACACATTTGGTTATGAAGGGTCACCATGTGACTTTTCAAATGCAAGGATATAAAGGGTCATTCAAGTTTGGCACCATTTTCCATGAGGATTGAAGGGTCACAAAGGGTGAATGCCAAAGGTCATTTGAAAAACTATAAATAAATGCTTGAGAAACTATTTTTAAAATGCAAGAGAGTGCATAGTTTTATAATTATTTGATATAAGAAAAGAGGAGAAAAAAAGTAGGAGATATTATAGAGTTATATCATTTATTAATAAAAATTGAGAGATATTTGTGTTTGATACACAAGAGGGGTTGGTGTTCCTATGGGTTGGTGCTCATAAATCTTTGAAAGGGGTTGGTGCTCCTGAGGGTCGATGCTCAAAAAATAGTTGTTGTGTTAGTGCTCAGAAAAGGGGTTGGTGCTCCTACAAGATGGTGCTTTAAAACTTTGTAATTTGACTTGGTGCTCATTAATATACTTGAGATTATTCTCTATGGTTTTTCCCACTTTGTGTTTCCATAAATCTCTCTCTCTCTCTCTCTCTCTCTCTCTCTCTCTCTCTCTCTCTCTCTCTCTCTCTCTCTCTCTCTCTCTCTCTCTCTCTCTCCTCTCTCTCTCTCTCTCTCTCTCTCTCTCTCTCTCTCTCTCTCTCTCTCTCTCTCTCTCTCTCTCTCTCTCTCTCTCTCTCTCTCGTGTAGTGCGTTTTATTGTTTCATTTTTATTACATATCTTAAATGTGTGATTAAGTGGTTAAAGAAAAGAAATAAGATTAAGTAAAATATATATAATATACTATTCATACCCCTCTCTAAGTTATATTTCATGCTTACTAATTGGTATCAGAGTAGGTTCCTTTTGAAAAAGTTTTATAGCTTAAAGGTAAATCGAGGAAAGCACGATGGCTAGATCTCATGAAGGTTTTTCTACAAATACGGAACCTTTGTTTGATGGATAAATTATACTTTTTGGATCATAAGGATGAGGAATTATTTAATGTCCCTTGGATTTGACATTTGGCAAGTAGTGGTAGAGGAATATGAATAACCACAAACACTTGTAACTACTCCAGTAAAAAAGAAGGCAAGTGAAAATAATGCTAAAGATTTAAAGGCTATTTTATGTGGTTTATGTGAATTAGAATTTGTTAAAGTTATTCAATGTAAATCTACTCATGAAACTTGGGTAAAGCTTGAAAATATTTACAAAGGTGATGAAAAGGTTTAGCAAGCTAAGCTTTAGACTTTTAGAAGATAGTTTGAGAGTCTAAAGATGGAAGAGGAATAAAATATATCAAGTTACCTTTTATGGGTTGATAAAATAGTTAATTAGATTCAAGGTCTTGGAGAAAATATAGAAGAATCAATTGTGGTATAAAATATTTTGAGATTTATACCATTGAGATATGATGTAAAAGTTTTGGCAATTGAAGAGATGAATAATTTATCCAAGCTAAAGATGGATGAGCTAAATAGTATTCTTATGTCATATGATATGTGGAACAAATAAGAAAAACCCTCAAAGAGAGAAGTTGATTTCAAAACATCAAAGAAAGAGAATGCTAAGATTCAAGAATCAAGTGATATTTCTATCAATGATGAAGATGGTAATAGATCTTTATTCATTCACAAGACAAAAAAGGGCACAGGTAAATATCAAATAAAATTACCTTTAAAATGTTTTAATTGTGGAAAGATTGGACATTTTTTAGCTAAGTGCCTAGATAAGGGTAATGGTGATAATAAAGAAGGAAATTCTACATGTAAGAAGAATTTTAAAGGAAAATTCAAGAAGGGATTTGATAAAAATAGTTTATATTCTAAAGATCCTAGCTTAGCCAAAGATAATGGATTCAGTGATTCAGAAGAAGAAGAGATTCTATTCATGGCCATACATGAAGATACCTCTACAAGAAAAATTATAAATGATATAAAATTAGGATGAAGCTGAAGTGAATCTAGGAGGAGAACTCATTTGTACCTTAGAAGAGTTAAAAGCTCTTGAGAAGAAGAATCAAAGATTGAAGCTCCAAATCAAGAAAAAGATATACCAACACAGTTGAAAAAATTAAGTAAAGAATGTGAAAGGTATGTTATTGAAATTGCTTCTTTAAAAGTAGATCTTGAGAAAACAAATAAAGCAATCAATGATAGAGCATCCATTGATTCAAAATTTGAGAATAACACTAATATGTTGAATAAGATATTATAAATTCAAAGATCAATGTTAAATAAGAGAGGTATTATATTTGAAAAAGAGAAAGGGGAGGCTATTAATTTCATAGACAAGGTTAACACAGAAAAAGAAAGAGATATGATGAGGCCCTTATAAAAAAGAAATAAAAAGGGAAGAAATTTAGAATACAAAGGACATATCAAATAAAGAAGGATGGAAGGAACAAAGCTAAAAAAGGTGATTATGTCAGAGATACATAAACATGTCCTATTTTTATGGTTATAATTTTATTGTAATGGATATGGTCATGAGAAAATAGAATTTTGAAAAAAGGCTAGTAATTTCAAAAATAAGAAGGAAACTCATGCAGAGTCAAAAAGAAACCACAACTCTTTTGTTCTTTTATCAAGCTTTAATGAAGAGGCCATAATATGTTACAAGTGTAACAAATTTGGACACATATATTGGTACTGTAGAAGTGTGTTTGAGTTATTCCAGAAGGACTAGAGTTTTAAGGCTCCATTCATCAAGAAGAAAGTTTAGACAAGTTCATGGTAGAAGAAACAACCTAAAAATTCTATGTTGGTATAGACAACTTTGCATGTAAGAAATGAAGAAAATCTATGATTCATTTATAGTGTATGTTTGAGGCACATGACAAGAGACAAGATCAAGTTCATAACCTTAAAGAAGATCAATGGTGGCACAATGAAATTTGAAGATAATACGACTACCAGAATTGCTAAAAAAGGTACACTAAGTTTGGATAATGGTAGAACTAAAACTAAGAATGTTTTATATGTATAAGGTCTTAAGAATAATATTTTGAGTGTAAATAAAATGTGTGATTAGGGGTACACACAAAAATTTTATGCAAAAGGTTTTTAAATTATGAGAAAAGATTCAGATGTGTTGGTTGTAGATACTCAGAGAACAAAAAATAATTTTTTATATGCTATCAGACATCAAAGGTCAAAGATGTTTTGCTGCTTTCCCAAACAATAATCATGTAGCCTTACAACACTACTTAAGAACCATGTCTTACCAAATCTTGGTTTCAACCCCCACACATAGATTCACCTTATGGTATGACTCTACACCTCCTGGAGAATACCTCCACTTCCATGGGAACTACTCAACCTTTAGTTTTCCCAAATTTTATCATCAACCAATAACTCCCTTGAAACTTACAACCAACCTAAACTACCACTACTCTTATACCTCTTACTAATCACTCCCCCATAATAGGAGTGCCTACCTCTAACACTACCCATCTTCCTCTAGTTACCTCCAATCCATCAAACACTACTCCACTTCTAATCCTTGTAGTGTCCATACCTTCCATGTTACCACTAATCACCACAAGAGTCACCACCCTTCCATTGGCCACTAACCCAACAACCACTCTGACCCAATATGCAAACTTTTTATCTTTATAAATCATAAGGTTATATGTCCACTATCCAACCAACCACCACTACCTAAACATTAACATCCACATACCAATACATATCTTCCACCTAACCTCCAAAGACCACACACCAATACGTCGAGTCATCTCAACCATTTACTAGTTATTCACACATTGCCCAACCTCAACAAAACATACCATATAACTACGCATCTGAATAACTTCAAACAGACTTCATGAAGTTAATCATGGATAATATGGCTACCCTCAATTAATCCTTCTCTAAAACCCATAATCTCTTATCTTATGATTAAATTTGCAATAAGCCTATTCACCCTTTGTACCCCATTAGACCTTATCCAGTCTAGTGGGAACTTCCAAAATTTACCAATTTAGCAGTAAAGAAGACCCTCAAAAATATTTAAGATCATTTAGGCATTCATGCTACTTGATTACCTATAATGATGCTCTTCTCCTCCATACCTTTCTTATGTCATTATCCATACCAACATTAGATTGGTATAGTGCCATACCCAAACATTCCATCCTCTCTTTCACCCAATTAGCTCAAAACTTCTTGGATCACTTTTCAATTAATATATAAAAGAAGTTTCTATTACTGCTCCATTTGAAAATTTGAAGATGAATTTATTACCAATTTTGTGGCTCATTGGAGGATCCTAATCAACCAACTTTCATTTTCATTTCCTCAACTTGAGCTTATAAAGCTCTTCACCCGGGCATGTGTAAAACATATTTCATCCACATTATGTGTCCAAAGCTTTCAAACCTTTGATGAATATTTTACCATGGCTCAAAAACTATAAATAGAGCCATTAATGAAGGAAGGTTAAAGTTGAAGAGAAAGAACTCAACTTATAAACCCAATGAGCCATTTTCTTTCAAACCAAACAACCAAACCAATCCCAACACTAAAAACAAAGAAACCACCAATTCCATTGTCCTCAAAGCTATACCACCACCATATACTAACCAAAAAAATCCAAGGAACCAAAACCTCTAACCTTAATTATTCAAATCAAAACCAATGGAATCAAATTTGGAATAATCATAAGTAATTAACTCCACTCGGGGAGCCCTATCCTTCTATTTTGGAAAAGTTACTAAAATCTAATATCATCCAACTTCACCAATTAAACCACCCCAAAAGTTTGATTCTTCTCACCCCATATTGGGTTGGTATAATGAGAATGACCATTGCACCTTTCACCAAGGTATAAGACATGACATCAAAGGTGAAACACCTTTAAATACCTTGTCCAATCCCTCATTGATAAGGGGGAGCTTACGTTGGACAATCCAAATGCACCATCAAACTAGGCCCTCACCAAATTCCATAATCCTTTTCCTCATCATGCTCTATCTACCCCTTACCATGATAATAAACCAGACCCATCTCATAAAGCACATACTATTAATGTGGTTACTGATGAATCCATTACTGAAGAAAAAATTACCTTGATCGTCTCTTTCTCCATTCCCCTAATAGAAAAAAAAATTTCCATCTATTCCATTGAACACCTAAACAAAGGAAGCCACCATACCAATACCTCCATTGGAGGATACCACACTTACCTCTCATATTGTAGAACCATCCATCCCCTCTTTGTAATCTATCTCACAAGAGAAGATGACT
>JARHVA010009522.1:0-62500 GCA_037957365.1 Torreya grandis
TAATTTATCATTATGCTCTCTTAATCTGGCCTTGATATCTTTTTCCTCATCAATTTTCCTGAAGAGGTATCTATCAAGGTTTGTGTATCTTGATTTATTATTTCAGTGGTAACCTCCCCAAAGGGTATATTTGAAATTGTTAATTCACTCTGAGTGACTTATTCTTTGTTCATTCCCTATGGTGGAACTGCTACCTTTGTAAACTTCCACCCTGAAGATTCAATTATTGACTTTGAAGTTACCTTAGTAGACTTGGGATTATTTCCTTTCTTATCTAAGCTTCTCAGTAGTTGTAATTCTATTTCTTCAATATTTATCACCTCTTTTAACTTTAGATCCATCTATAATAGTGACTAGGATGAGAAATCTATCTAAGTGGAGGTGTCTGAATGGGTCACCATTTGGTGTTGACCATTTCTTACATTATCTCTTGTAAAGGAAATTTTTATACCAAATTATATTCTTGAATTTATTTTGATGACTATCTCTCTCTACTTGATTCTCAATTTATTTTATTTCCTTTTATACCAATATTTCTACTTCCTTTTCTTTCTCAAATTATTTTTATTTTGTTTCCTCCATCTTCTCCTTGGGCTCCTAAATAATATTCTCTACTAATATATCTATTTCTTTTTCAGCTTCCTCTCTTGTTTCAACATCCTTCTCTTTTTTAGACATTAAATCTTTTAGGGCTTCTTTGTCAAGCTCTTTTTCAATGATGGGTTGATCTTCTATAGGAGGTGATGGTGGTGTAGAAGGTGGGGAAAATAGAGGAGGAGGGGGAGATTCTTTTGGAATAGATTTCTTATAATATTTGGTGATATAAAACTTATGAGGAGGTAACAAATTTGATGAATCTATGATGGGTGCAGTGGAAGTAGCAATGGTGTAAATAATAGGAATGTAGTAGTAGTAGTAGTAGTAGTAGTAGTAGTAGTAGTAGTAGTAGTAGTAGTAGTAGTAGTAGTAGTAGTAGTAGTAGTAGTAGTAGTAGTAGAGTCTAATGATGTGGTGGAAATATCTGATTGGGTTATCTCTTTATTTTTTTACCACTAAAAATATATCAACATTTCTATTCAACATTGACTTCTTTATGGGACCTTGGCTACTTTCCCCTTGTAATATCTCTTTCCTCTTCTGACTTGTATGAGTAGTCTCTTTCATTAGTTCCTTCCTATAATAATCTTTATTTAAAAGCCATGTGGAATTCATAGCTAAAATGTCTGAAGTTCTCTCTATGATATTTTTTACTTGGTTTTCACCAAAAATAATTTCATGAATTAGAACATTGTCTACTTTAGTAGCACAAAAAGTGTCAATAGTGACAACCCCATCATCATCCATATCCTCAGGGATAGTGGCTAGATCAAATACATAAATCTATTCCATACTCAATCAATTATTGTCCTTTTTCCTTACATCAAACTCATCTATACAATCAATCTAATAATCTTCAAGTGTTGGGATATACATGTACTCAAGGGAAACTATATTTTGAGCCACACCTCTACAATCAAAATTGGTTTTGGCATTAAAGTATGTGAAGGTAATAAATTGGGTGAAAATGTAACCATATAGTGAAGCTCCATTCCATGCTTCATATGATACTCTTTTATGTTTCAAGGATATATTCAACTTACAAATGAGTTCATAAAAGAATATGTCATTTAATACAATATAATGTTTTTAATATTCTAAAAGGACCAGATGAGGGTAATATTTATAAATTGGGTTCACTTTCTAGTGTTCCTTTTGTTCTTAGCCTTGAAAAGGTTCCACTTGAGGCTACTACATACATAAGGTATGAAGTCATCTTGAAATCAACATTTTTGCCAACACATTCCTTAACTGTTGATCCATATTATCACTTATCAATTCTTTCCCATTTAGTTTTTGTTGAGCTTTTGGTGACATCAATAGTCTTGATATAAGCATACATCCATGGAGAGAAACACTTGGCATTATTTACACCATTTATTTTATGTAGTAAGTGGATGATATCATCTACTTCCTAAATGAAATCTGACCTTACTATCTTGCTAGGGAACCTATAAAATTGTTTCACTTTCTTTAAGTAGTAATTATTAACTATATTAATGCATTCTAATGACTTTGTCTCCCATTGGATTTTGGATTTATCCATAATTATCTTAATCACTTTTGGTGATGTCAAGATTTTTATATAGTAATTCAGCTACCAAAACATCCAATCTTATAACTACGTTCCCAATAACATCTTTACAATCCTAGTTAGGGAATCATAGTATTTTTCACATGTCAGAACAAACTTAGGAAGTTGAGTTGAGATTAGGAAAGTGGCAAATTGTAGAATTCTACTATTATTCATAGCATGTAGGACTGAAGTTTTTGATAAGGCCTTAGATCTCTCCAATAGTTTAATCAAAGACATGTTCCCCATGTCTGTATTACTTATCTTAGTTAACTTGGAGGCTATGCTTTATTTAATTGGGTAAACCTTATCATCATACTTCATTTTGGGTTCTTGTGGCTTGGCTTTCATAGCTCTTTCTTTTCCTTTTCTTCTTGGTTCTAGAAACTCCTCTAATTCTAAATCTAAGACCTCTTTTATTGGAATTGCTTGTACTTCTACTTCAAATACCTCTTCCTCTAATTTTATTAACTCTTATGATCTAGACATTAGCTCTTTCAAACTCTAAAAACTTTGATAAGTGATTTTAAACACTTACTAACTGATCTAACTAGTTTAGAAAGTTTGAGAGAAGAGTTAACTCATTTCTCTTGAAGTACCTCTAAACAAGTTTCAAATTTTGAGTAATGGAAAGTCTTGAAAAACTAAGCATCTTTATTTTAATTAATAGGACCTTAGAAACCCCAAGTAGGTCACTAGGGTTATACAAATAAGTTTAGGTTTTTGATTTCTAACAACTTTGGGTTTTCCTAATCAATCTACTTAGACTCGAAAACTCAAAGTAAATAAGCATGAAGAAGAAGTTTGAGTTAGTCTTGAGTATTATGGTGAAGGTTTCATTGGGCTCAAGACTTTGGGTTTTTGGGAGATAGTAACTACATATGAAAAAAAAAAAAGTAATGAGGAAATGAAAGCCTGAGTATATCTTAGGTAGTGTTTTGTGGTTTTGTCTAGGATCAAGACTTCAAGTTTTTCAAAGGTAGTTACTTCGTGTTGTAAACCTGAGTAAGTCATGCTAAAAAACTTGAAGTGAATAATGAATTTAAAGGTTAGGTTCCTTCAAGGTAGGAACTTGGTCTTGAAAACTTGAGGAAGAAATTAGGGTTGGGGAACCTAAATGGGAAAGGAATATTAAATTCTAGGGTTATCATGAAGGGTTCAATTTCTTAAAGGTTTTTTGAGAAAATTATACATGATAAATGATTAAAACTATGATCACATGATTTAAAACACCTAATCATGATAAGAAAGAAAAATGAAAACTACATCAAATAAAACTTAATAGATAAATAATCATGACAACAAAAAGAACATTTGTAAAGAAAAACACCAAGAAAGAGGTAAACAAAAGACATAAAAACCATAAGGAGATGATTTACTTACCTCAAGCAACAATGGGTCAAAAAGGGAATTACTTAAAAGTGTCCCAGAGGCTCAAATGGCATGGCTCAGAGTTTGCAAGCATGATTAATTAGATGGATGACTTACCTAAAAAGTAGGAATGACATGGAATTTCCAAATATATATAAAAATGCCAATGCATTAATGACAAGCATGGTAAAGCCACATAAGACTTTGACTATTTTATCAAGTTTTACAAGTTACTTTACTTGATTTTGGATTTTGAAGTAAAGTGCTCTTGTAAACCTGAGTAGGTCTTGGTAAATGAGTAGCTTGGGTTTGAAAACTCACATTAATTTTACTTTTGATTTTGTGTTAGTAAATCATTATCAAAAACCCAATTTACTTTACACAATGCTTGGTAGGTTTGTGGGATTACTTTACTTACTTTCTATTAAAGTAGTAAAGTAACTTTAGAAACCCAATTTGAACTATGGAGATTAATTTGGGTTCAGGGTAAAAATTTTCTTATTTTTAAGTAAGTAAAGAAGTTTAATGAACTTGATATGTATTAATAATGAGTTAAACAATTTTATCTTCCTTGATTTGCTGAAGGGGATGTGTAATTAGGTTTTAAGTAATGGATTCAAGTAATTACTTTTAATACTCTAGAGTGTCTAAGATCAATTAGGGAAAATAATCAATCGAATACTAAAACTAATAGAACCTAAGTTATTTTTTTTAGGGGACTAGTTCAGCTATTTTTTTTAGGGGACTAGTTCAACAAACACAACTAACTCACATAAGATAAATATGTAAAATTTTAAAGGCGTATCCTAAAATTTTAAGTGTGAAATTTTGGGGACACCATGACCAAATATCAATAGCATGAAACTCCATCTCATAGATCTTGGATGAATTTAAATTATGAAAGGTAATGGATGCTATTAGCAAGATGATTAGTAGAATAAATTTTGACCCACTTCTCCAAAAAGCATATAAGAATTTAAAGCAAAGTCTTCAGGGTTTAGCACTCAAAGACATTGAAATTGATTTGAGTTTTAAAAGAAATAAGGTAATGAATGTTGAAATTTCCAAGATTAAATTCCAAATGATAAAGGTTGAGCATGAAGAACTCCTAGAGTAGGTTAACAGGGTTCATAAACCCTCGTTATTCAACTTAGACATCATGACGTAGTAACATGATGCAAGTCACAAATGTTGTCTTGAGTTGGAGGTGAAGGAGAAGAATACTAAGGATGTAACTACTAGTTCAGTAGCAACATCAACAATAATGACACTTATAAAATTTAATGCATCCATGTAAATGTTAACTTTACCTTAGTTGAAAGGCCAATTTTATGCATATCAATATAGCAGGGCCAATTTTTTACTCGTAGTATAATTTTATTAGAGCTTGAATATAAAGTTTCCTAAATTTTTGTAAGCATGAACACATTGCATCATATTACAAAGGCCAACTTTAATTCTTGATAATTTTAAGTTAACTATATGTATACATTACATATAGTTTTGAAACTATAATAAGAAATAAGGTTCTAATTACACCATGTAATCATAATTTTGCATGTACTTGGAGGATGAGGAGACCACTCCCCAAGTATATTTAAACATATGTGACCCTTATTTTCAAGGGTTAGAAAATTCTATATAGAAGTAGAATTAATTCTTGATTATCACTCATGTGTTGGTGTATTTTCTCTCCAATTCTATGTAATTAAGTTCTATCTTTTTGCTTATTTGATTCATTAATTCTTAGTGTGCACAAACTATAATGAATTATTCTTGTTATGATTAATATGCTAGTTTTAGTTGTGTAAAATATATTAAATAATTAACAATCATATTGATTATTTTTGAGTAAGTTGACCATCTCATATTTATAAGTGTGTAGAGGTGATTTCAAAGATATGGTCTTCTATGTATGTGTAACAACTATCTCAGATACCTCCTTGGTTTGAATCATATTATCATAAGGGTGTGTAACATATAATCTAAAAGGAGTAGCCTTTGGCCCATACCTCTGATTTTCTTATATCAAACTATCCCAGACTGCTTGACCATGTTTGTTTGTGTGTGTAGCAACTACTAGTAATATACATTAGTTTTGAAAACACTTTTCCATAAAGAATCTAACTTGAAAGGTAATTCTAAATTCATAGAGTCCTTTTTTACTCTACCCTTCGCTCTCTTTTTGAGTTTATTTCTCAGATATACCCACTCTATATTAGTATCCATCAACTTGCCAACTCACCTTGTTTTGACTTTATTTTAGAGATCATTCATCCATTCATAACCTTGGTTAACAACCTACATTTCATACCTTCTATTCCATCACCTGGTTATTCAAACTACATACCTATAACTCATGCCCTAGAGTGGAGTTTTACCTCCATTGAGATCTTGAAATGTTAGAGGCTACCTAATTATGAATTGGTGTGCATAAAATTTTCATTAACATTATTTATCCTCTCTGAGCTAGGATTGATTAATAAATTGGTTTCATTTTCCTTTGTATACATAGTGACCTTATCTAAAGAGTAAATATAACTAAATTCGAAGTGTGAATTAGTTTAATAGTGAATCTAGGCTACTTGGAATAAAGAATAGGAATATCAAGTATAACATTTCTCAAGGATAAGGATCATCCACATAGAATTAGATGAATAACAGATTAGAATCACGAAGTTGAGCATATGTTAAATGTGTATAATGAGTGGTCACAGTGCATTGTTTTAGTAGTACATGTTATTTTTTGTGAATAAGTTTTCCCCCATTTTATTTTAGTCATGCATCAAAGTGAAATTACCAGAGTAAAATAAAGAGATTTATACCTAAGCTTACATGTGTTGAATATGCTTTGATGTAGATCACGTGCTAGAATATGCTTCATGCAAACTTGTAATGCAACATGTATAAATTAGTCCTTACTTGTGATGAAAATTTGAAGGTAGATAGAATAAACTTATATATCAATTAATAAGGAATGAATACACCTTTCATGTATGGGAAGAATTATTTTTTATAGTATAAGATTGGTGATTAGAGAGGGTAGAACATTTGGATATTCTTTTTTTTGAAGTACATGGAATGGACTATGTATGCCACAATCCTCATTGGTATGTGAATGTGATTAAGAATGAAAATTTGAAGGTAGAGAGAATAAACTTATATATAAATTAATAAGGAATGAATACACCTTTCATGTATGTGAAGAATTATTTTTTATAGTATAAGATTGGTGATTAGAGAGGGTAGAACATTTGGATATTCTTTTTGTTGAAGTACATGGAATGGACTATGTATGCCCCAGTCCTCATTGGTATGTGAATGTGATTAAGAAAGTGATATGTATTTGACTCCATCATTTCAAAACTCAAGGTAGTGTAATATCTTAGATTCATTGTATGAATTCCAACACATGATTATGGTGAACAAATGGTACAACAAGTTGAATCAATTATTGTATATGGAATAAGATTCATTTATAGTGAAAAACTGGTGCAAAAATAGTATGATATGAGTCTAGTGTATACAACATAGAGAATTACATGGATTATTTTTCCTTACATGAAAATTGGTGAAAAAAATAAGTGATAAAGTATAATGTGTTGTGAATATGTCCCCAATATTATATTTGGGCAAATTTATTTTGATAACTAAGTAAAATTAACTTGATTTCTGAGTAAACCTATGGAAAATTATAGAACAAATGTCACACATAATGCCCCTAATTTTAAAAAATATATGAGATAATCATGTCTATAAATAAAAAACATATTTTTGAGCAATACTAGATTTTTTTTATATTGAGTTTGATTTTGAGAAGTATGGAAATTTTGTTTTTGAGTTATGGGATGAAAACATGATGCTCTAGAAAAATATGATTTATGTTGTTATCCCAATGGTATAGTTCTATCTAAATATGCTTTTTGGGTATAAATTGATTATGAATTGTGATCAATTGTGAAAATATTATCCTTTATGTCTATATAGTGAAATATTATAGCTTAGTTTCTAAGATAAATAACTTTGTATGCCACCTCTTTTAAGGAAAGTTGTGAAGCTTACATAAGAAATTAGTTTAAAATAAAAAATTAATGTGGATGATACTATAAAATATATTAAAATATGGATTTATAATAATAACATTGGATATTATTGCATCATATTGATAATCTAAGCAAAGTAGTAATGTATGATACATGTATAACCAAGCATACATAATTTTATGTCTAGATACATGTTAGTAATTTAGGAACACAATGAATAAATGATCAAAAATTATTATGTAAAGTTAATATATAGATACTTTGAGAATATGCATGATATTGATCATGGAATTAAAATTAGGGATATGCATGATATCTATTAGGGCATCACAAACTAAGTAGACTTAACAAACAAGATTCATGGACATGATGCATACATAAAGAGCACATGTAAATTCACACAAAACATGGAAGAAGTCCAAGGGGACACATATAAGGTACATGTTCAAATTTCACTCACACACATAATAACACACAATAAGGATTAGATCCACAAATAATAACATGTTTAAATGTCCATAATCCAATGCAATGAATACACATAAAACATGAAGTAAAGAAATAAACATGAGAAATATACATGAATAAATGAAATTCATCTATAAAATCAATAGTTAACATAAATATGTTCAAAAAATCAAATATCCAGTAAGGTAGTAATGTGAAATTAAGTGAGAAAATATGTAAATATTTTATGCAATGTACTAAAATATAGTAAGAATAAAATGGATAGTCATAGAGTGATAAAAATTGAGTTAAATATACCCCCAATGAACTTGATATGATGTACATAAGATATAAATGAATATTATTATTTTAGATATGCTTAACCCTTTTTGAAATGGGGTTATTAGGAACAACCTAATCAAATTGGAGTAATCTATTCTAAAAGTAGGGAAATTAAATAAATTCATATTTATAATAGGAATATGATAGATATAGAAAATAAAAATGCCAAAAAATATTATAAAAGTTTCAATAAGGAGAAAATTTACTTAGATTATTCAATGATGCATAGGCATATCTAAAATGTATATATGTATAATAAGATAGATTGATGTTTCTCCTTGATTTAATTGATTTTGAAAAATAGCTTTTTGTTAGTTTGGACACTGCCATTGATATTTGGACATTATTTCTTAAAATTTTGTTTGGGTTTTGATGTTTATATACTATTAAATATTTTATATAACAACCACCTAAACCTATTAAGGTTCACTATTTCCTATTAGGTTGTCAGTTTAGATCACACACATAGGTTCCCAGAATCAGTATCTTTCCTAAAGGCCTAGGTCCTCTAACTTAACATACCACCTTGAAAAGTAAGGGTTATTGAAATAAATTAAAGTTGGGAGGACATAAAATAACCCTATATAAATTAATATTGACTAAATAACTATATATTATGAAGAAAGCCTCGAATCGATGTAATTATCCCCTTATATGGGATTGTGTGTAAATAATTGTACAATATGTTATAAGCACGTGCATCTAGTGATGTAACATGTAACTTGAAAATTTTCACTCATGGGATGTTTTATATATCCTTAAAACATGTAATAAGACTACTCTTATGACCTATTTTGAAATAACAAATAATAGGGTAGTATAGCTTCATTATGTAAATAATTTTCAATAGTGTATTGTAAGCTTGATAGGTGCTTACTAGATATTTATTGATAGATAATTAATGAAATTTGATTTATATATATACCACACATTTTGAAATAATATCAAGGGATGGTTAAGGAAGACAAATAGACTTACCCATACATATTGAAATATTTTTAGTTTTATCATATGGAAGGCAAGGAGACTAGCATCAAATTTGGGACACTAACATTGATGATAGTGTCCTAATATGGATGATAGTGTCATGTAGGGTAAAAATACATTGAGTATATGTAAATCTAGGTGTACAAAAAATATTATGTTTTATTTATATTGAAGGTTACAAGTGATCTATGTAATCAAAATGTTAGGGTTAGATTATAGGATAAGAAATTTATCACATTGAGATGGTTAACGAGAGTTGTTTAGTAATGGGAAGGTCATGAATTGAAGGGTTGAGACATGATTGATATTTATCAAGTGTAAAATATTAGTATGTAATATAAAAGTAGACTTCACTATCTACATTTGCACCCCTTTTAATCTAGTAATATATAACGATACAATTACTAGGTTAAAAAAAAGAAATGCAAAACTTGGTGTGTACAATATACCTTGATTTTCATTGAACCCCATTTGAATTTACTATTTATGTATTACTTGTAACCAAGATAATTTTATAGTGTTATTAGTGCATATACTATAAGAATTGAATAATTGAAATGTTTGAAAGTAAATAGAAAAAGGAAGGAATACACCTATGTGTTGATGCAATCATGTTGCTAAACAATAATTGATTCATAACCGAATATACTTCTCTTGATAAAAATGAACAAAGAGAAAATCCATGTATCTATATCTTATACCTCATTTAAATGTCAACCTAGGGATTTAGACTTGATAGGATGACATCACTGAATGTGAACAATCAATCTCTAATTTGACATTATGCTAATTATATATAAGATGCTAAAGTTTATAAAATGAAATGCTTGAATAAAAAAAAATACACAAAAATAAATGATTATGCATGGGATTATTCCTAAAACAAATCTTAAACAAGAATGTAACTTACACAAATCATAAATGAAGCACGCAATGCTTAAGGAATTTAAATGACATGCTTAACTAACTAGATAGGTTGGCTTGTTGCTACAACCTTCCAAAGGGGGTCCCTCCTCCTTCCAAATTTAGCTTTAACCCTTCCTTTTACAATACTATATTCAACTCAAAATTTATCACTCGTATTAATCAAAAGTATAGTAATGAATTGTTACATGAAGTTACAATCATAATTGCTTAACACAATTCAATTTTGACAATGTCTATTCAATAAATACTATTTTTTCTATATCTTCTCAACTTTGTTGCTGCATATTTATATACTACAGAGGATTTTTTTTTATGAAAAACAATATATACATTCTATTCTAAGATACATTTGGATTGGAATAATCAAAATTGGTTATTTTTTTCTAAAAACATTTTTCATGTCAATCTTGTGACTTTATTTCAAGACAAACAAAGTTTTTTCATTCTTCAACCACTTCCTTATTGAGCTCCATGGTGGTTATATTTTTTCCTATGAATCAGTTAGAAGATTATAATAAAAATTTCATCCATGGATTTAGTCACACAATGGCTGCAAGATGGTCTATGTAATGAGATTCCTTTTGTTGTAGGATACTCTGTGCTATATACCTATTTCTTCAAAACATATTCAAAACACATACATAGGAAAATAATCCTAAAGTAATAGACAAACATCATATATTTATTTTCAATACATAATTTAAACTATTTAAAAGAGTTTGAAAACATAATGCTATAGTAAAAACTATATGGAAAAGTGTTTCAAAAACATGGTAAATATGTAGGATGAGCACAATAGATGGACACAATAACATGACATTTATGGATATCATCACACCCCTTAACCTAAGCTCTTGATCAAACTTGAGCTCATACTTTTTCATCCCTAGTTCACAAAGAACTCTAAAATCCATGGGTTCTATAGTGCCTTGGTAAGGTGAGTGTAAAAACCCTATCTCTACTCAAATATTTGCTAGATTTTGGTTTCTCATTCTTCATCCACTAAGAATTTGTCTTTCTAGTCTAAAACATGATACCAAAATAGGGATGGATGTAACTTTAGGTTTAGTAATTACATTCCCATGTCACCTGCAAGAAGAATGTATTTTGTGGTCCTGGTAAATGTTATATTTAATTAACAAGGGAATAGGGTTTCCTCTTCTTCTATGTAGTAGTGAGCTCATTCCAACATAATAGAAGTTCTTAAGGCCAAATAAAAATATTTAACCTCATCACATTTCTATCCAAACCAATTTATAACTTCTTTCTTTGTCATGATATTGTCCCAGTCAACTAATACAACATCAGGTGTCATTGATTCACCCTTGATAAGTAATTGGCTTGCATATTAATTTGTCCTATGTTCTGCTATTTGTCTTCTTCTTTTCTATTCATTTAAAAAATATGATGAAAATTCTTATAGTTGGACATATCCAACATATAGATTGGGATTCCAATCTCTAACATATGGAACAACAAAATTATGTAGGTAGAATTTATACAATTATGTTTTTTCTTCTTGTGAGCTTACTTTATAAATTTAAAAGAAAGAAAGGTGATTAATGACTTCATGGGGCATATCAAAATAAATTCATATAAACCTAAACGTGTGCCATTTTTATTTAAGATAAATTTATTAAAATTTTGTAGGAGGCCTACAATCAAGGAGTCTTGTGTTATACCAGCCATGTCCTCAACTTTTTGTTTTAGTTTGGTGATGCTCTCTTCCTTCAACTTATTTACCTCTTTAAATTTCCTAATTTATTTCCTTGATTCCTTTAAAGATTATAATTTATTATATATCCAATTCAATAGTTTAGAATATATTGAAAAACATGAGTGATACTTGACCTCAAGGGCAACTTTACGTTCCTTTTACTGATTGACCATTATAATAGATTTTGGAATGCTAGATATAGGGTGATCTTATATTGAGGGCTGCAGATGACAAGCTACTACATCAAGTTCATCTATACCTCCACTAGATCAATCTTATAGCTGCTTCCTAATTTCTCAATTTCTTGAAAAGATTCCTTAAGAGTGGAAAATTCTACTTGCTCTACAATAGGTTGCTTTAATTATTCATCTTCTTGTTGCACAATTTTTTCATGAAACTCTTCAAAAATATGTTCCACTTGTTGTTCTCTCTCATGTATTTCTTCAAGACTCTACTCAATTGGCTCTTCATGAAAAAAACTATGCTCAAATTATTTTTCTTCTTCCTGATGGAATACTAGAGAAAATTCTTCTTTGTCTATTTTAGTCTCAATAGATTCATTTTTACTATTAGTCATTTCTTCCCCAAATTCTTCATTTATTTGAATAATGGAAGAAGGCTTAGTTCTCATTTTTCTCTTTAATCTATGAGGAGTGTGGGTTACTTTTGTTTTCTTAGAAGAAGATGGGGATTCCTCTTCAAACTCATCTAAATAAGGCTGAAGAATGAGTTTTCTCTTTTTCTTTCTCTCACACCTTGTTGCAAATTCTTATGTTGCTACAAGAATACCTTCTTCCATAGGATCTTATGTGGTTGTAAGAAGGTTTGATACTATATTTTATTATGGTTTTGTAGGGAGGAATTCTTATTCTTTTGATATATGTTATTCAACCTCCAATTATTACTCTAGTTCATTTCTTTCTCTATCACTCTCTTAATTTTCTAGTACCTAGAGAAATTACTCCTAGCTGATGTTGGGTCTAGTTATTTTAAAATAGTCTTTAACAATTAATTAGATGAGGCAATGGTGAGAGAGAGATTTATAATTACCTTTTTAAAAATCATTCAACATCTTGGTAATCATATGAAGAAAAAATTTGAGCATATTTATCTTTACTTTGTGTTGTAAATTATTTAGGAACTTGAAGTGTATGTCATACAACATATAATACCTTTCTTCATAGATGAAATATCTGGAGTTAAACTCAACATTATTAGACCATATTCTTGGTAGAGATAACCTTGTGGTTCCCTGATTTGAGTTTTTTATGCATTCAATTACTCTACTAACCTTTATCTCTTAGCCTCGACATCATATTTGTCTTGCCATTCCTCCCCTAGTCTAGGTAGTCCTATTAATCTATTGATGGCTATTTCTATCAGATTTAGTTTCATCCCTTTTGCTATGGCCAAACTATTATGCAATGTACCAAAAAATTCCTCTATAATTCCTTCATCCATGGATTGTATTTTCTCAAAATATTGTGCCCATCCTATATTCTAGAATAAGGATATGATTTTTGGGCTATTGGTTAAGGGAGTAATATTCAGTGGTTTATGTTTCAATAAATTGCCTCCCATTTTCATGAGTGGAAGGTTTGGTTATTTACAACAATGGTTTTCGGAAACAAAGGAATGATAGGTGAATTATACATTAAGAGGTGAAATAATCCTTTTTAATTAATGATAAATCTCCCCCCAACTTAATCTATCACTTATCCTTGAGGGATGAAAGTTGATGTGCATAAAACACTCATGGAAAGAGTAAGGGGTGGAAGCAGTAGTTATGTCAATGGTCACATAAACAATGATAGAGATGGTAAGTGGGAATGACAAGGAGAGGATATGGTAGTGCATTGATAACATTACATCTCATAATATTTAGAAATAATTAAAATGTATGATAGGAAATAAATATAGAATAATTACCATATCACCCATAGAAATACCTTTCATAAATATACAAATGATGATATGAAGTGGAGATCATGGCATACACTAGCATTTGAGTGAGAGAAAATGATTGATGTAAGATGGAATATAGGAAAATAGTTTGTAGCAATATATGCATCCTATAGCAACAAGTTTTATCCTACAACCTCAATTTTTATCTTGTAACAATAATTTTTCCATCCTGTAATAAGAATAAAAATGTATTTTTTCTCTAAGGGAATTAATCTACAAGAAAACAAGGGAATTTTTTTTTGTTATTATAGTAGTGTCTATTCTCTCTCTTTTTTTAATGAATGTTGATCAACTAATGACCTAGTTTTTTGAGACAACAGTTGCTAGCAACACCTGAAGGTTTTCATTGTTAAATTTTCTAATTTTTTTGGGTCTAAACTCAACTAAAATCAAAATAATATAAATCATAGGATTTTATTCATCTTGAACCAAGCCATTATGAATGATTTATTCTTGGTTGCAAGAAGCTATATTACTTTTATAAAGTATAGGAGAATGGTTGACGCTATAATAATAGGTTGATTTACTTCATGAGAGAAGAGAGAGATATTGTTATTAAAGAATTTTATGAGTGAGAGTTTCCTTGGAAAATGGTTTATTATACAACTTGAGAATATGGCCATTAACAAGTAGTTGAAATTGAATAGAATCAATTGTTGTGAGCTTTACAACAACATTGCCAAAAACTCATTCAATTTCATAAGGCCCAAACCATCTTGACTATAAATTTCCTTTATGATCCTTGTATTTAGAGTCAAAAATGAGTGCCTAGTCTCCTGGTTAGAAATTCTTAGTCTTGATGTTTTTGTCATGCCATCCTACATGTTGTCTTTGCACTATTTCAATATGATAAAGTACTTCCTTTCTTAATTCATCAAGTGCATTCAGCTACATAATCCTATCTTGTTGAGATTGAGAAAGATATAAGACTAAATCAAGTGTTGTCCTTAATTTATTATGTTCAAAATCAATGGTCAGAATAGGCTTTTTACCATAAACTAGTTATATGGAGTGAAACGAGTTGTGGTTTTCCAAGTGATTATATAATCCTAAAATGCTTCTAGAAGATGAGTTGATCAATATTTTCTATGCAAGTTAATATTTTTAGTGAGGATATTTTATAATTCATAGTTTCTCACTTCCACCTAACCATTTGACTAAGGATGGTAGGGGTAAATTTATTGTGTCTGATTTTATATTCTTTTATCAAGGCAACTATGAGGTCTGATGTGAATTTTGGGCCTTGATCTATGACTATTTCTCTTATAAATCCATAATGGGTAAATATTTATTCATAGAGGAACTCATCTACCTTCTCATCTTGGGCACTAGTTAAGGCTTTGACCTCTGCCCATTTGGTGACATAGTTAGTGCACACTAGTATGTATTCCTTATTATTGGATTTAGGATCAATGGGACCTAAAAAATCTAATCCCTATTTGTTAAAGGGTTCCAAAACTAGTTCTGGATATAATGGAATTTCATTAGAGTGAGTGAGCTTTACCATACGCTAGTATTGATCACATATATAGGTGTACATCATGGCATCCTTATGTAAATAATACCAATAATATCTAGTAATGAGTACTTTCATGGCAATCTATTTAGTAGCAAAATGACCCCCATAGGGCTCATCATGGTAGGCTCTAAGAACGTCATAAGCTTTGCCTTCTTAGATACATCTTCTCATAACTGAATTTGGTCAAGTGATAAAGAGATATCTTATAATTAAAGAATAAGGTATGCTCTTTTAGATTAGGTGTTATTTATGCCTAAGTGAGAAATGTTGTCGTAGTGATCCTACAAGATAGTGAATAATATCTATGAACCAAGGAGATTGAATTGTTACAAAAAATAAATGTTCATCAGAAAAAGAATCATCAAATTAGGACTATGTTCATCATTTTGCAATCGAGATAGATAATATTATACTAAATTATCTTTACCAGGTTTATCCATAAGGGTAATATCAAATTCATGTAGCAAAAGTAACTAATAAATTATCCTACTTGTTACAACAAGTTTATTCTTTAAATATCTTATTGTTGCATGATCAGTGTGGATGGATACTTGGTAACCTATAATGTAGTGTCAAAATTTGTTGATGGTATAGATGATGGTGAGAAACTCATTCTCTATTATAGTGTATTTCAATTCATCCCTTTGAAGATTCTTACTAATAAAATAAGTTGCATAACCTAGAGATTCATATTTCTGGCCAAAGATAGCTCTTAGAGTGGTGTCAGATGCATTTTTATTAATGTGAAAAGGCTTATTATAGTCAAGCCCTCTTAGAATAAGAGTTTTTATGATCAAGTCTTTGAGTTGCTAAAATAATTTTTGATAATAATTAGTTCATATAAACTCTACATCTTTAGTAAGTAATCCAAATAATGGGGTGGCAATTTTACCAAAATCTTTGATGAATCATCTATAATAAACAACATGTCCTAGAAAAATTATAACATATTTCTACTTCTTTGGTGTGGGTAGATCCTTGATGATACTTATATTTGATATATCAACTTGAATTTTAGTAGGGGATATGTGATGCCCTAACACAATCCCTTCAGTCATAAACATGTAATACTTCTCATTTTATTTATTAGAGATAATTGATGGTCTTAGTAGTGTTGAAGAAATTTCTCTAGGTTGGTCAGCATTTAATTAAATGTCTACCCATAGATAGTGAAATCATCCATGTATATTTTAACACAATCATGGGAGAGATTAAAAAATATGCTCAACACAACCCTTTGAAAGGTAGCTAGCGCATTGTAAACACCAAATGGAAAGATTGCATAGGAATAGGCTCCCCAAGGGAAAGTAAAATTAGTTTTATTTTGGTCTTATGGTACAATTCATATTTGATTATAGTCACTATAGCCATTTATAAAATAAAAGTACTTATTCCCTACTAACATATCCAATACTTCATCAATAAATGGAAGAGGAAAGTGATCCAACCTAGTAGCAACATTCAACTCTCTATAGTCAACAAAAATATGCCATTTTACTAATTTCTTTAGGATAATGACTAGGGGAGAGACCCACTAGCTATACGAGATAGGATAAATAAAACTTGCATTCAAGAGTTTTTGCAACTTAGTTTTGACAATGTCATTGACTATAGGATTTATTCATCTTTAGGGTTGGAAAATAGGTTTTCATTATTCTTTAATGTAAATGTGGGGCATGTATAAATATAGAGGTATTCCTCTCATATCAAGGTAATCAAAATAAAATTTTGTTGTGTGCCTTATCAGAATTGTAAGTAATTTAATTTCTTGTTGGGTGTTAAGGAAGTGTTAATTTTGAGAGGTTTATTTGGTAGGTTGTCTACTTGCTTTGTTAAAGAAAGCATGGTCTCTACATTGGTGATTAAAGTAGCATAACTATATTGATGGGGAAGTAATTGATGAAATTCCCAAATGTCTCTTATAGTTTTAGAAAAATCATTCTCAAGATATGTATTTTGAAGAGGACATGGTGTACATTCCAATAGGTTGGTTGCTATAGGATCTTATCGATAGGTGTTTTTTAAGATACCAGTAATGATAGTGTCTTCTTCTTAGGTCTACAAAGTTGGACTTTAGTCAATTATGTAGAGAGTCTATAAAGAGATAGCTTATTCAAGGTCTTAAATCTAAATAATTGGTCAATCTTTCAAGGAAGGTTGAGCTGGTGGATACAACAAATACTTCTTGATCTCATTTTAGTTAGAAATTATTATTTTTCCTAACCTACAGCTAATAAAGACATCAATAACAACCAATCATGGGTGACTAAGAATGAGAGGATAATCCCCTAAATTTATTTATGGATGTAGGACAATAAATTTTGATAGGTATTACCAAGAATCCATTGTGATAAAAAGGTCCTTAATATTTCTTTTAGGAATAATAGTTGATCTATCACCCATCTAGAGGATGATAGGTGTTAGACTAAGAGTGATAAGATTTAATTGCTACATGGTCTCCATGGTAATCACGTTAATGGTTGAACCCAAGTCAATTAAAGTATTAGAAATAGGTTGGAATTAGATGCTAACATTAGCTGAAGGATTTCCCAGATTAGAATATTTTTGGGGAACTATGTTTCTTAACATAATATCTACTAATTAGCCAATAACCTAGACTATTTTAGGATCCTTCTCCTTTCTTCCCATTTTTTTTAAACATAGCTCTCAAATAGATTTATTGTAGATAGGAACATATTTTATTGCTTGAAAGAGTGGGATTTTGATGTATACATTCTTGAGATTTCCTAAGATATTGAATTTAGGCTCTTATTCAGGATATGATATACTAAATCTCTATAGAAAAGGGGGATTGTTAATTAATTTTTGATTTTCTAATGGACGTGGCTTAAGATTGGCTATGAGTGGCTATGGATTAGTATGGAGTGAAGTTGATTTAAATTTTTTTGTGATTATGGGTGAGGTGGGTTGTGGAAGAACATGACCTGAGAGAAGTTGAACTTGATTAATATCCAAAGTGTATGTTGGATATTGCATTATTTAATTGGATTGTGTTAGTTGAACCAACTTATTGACAAGATTAGGGATGGGTTGGGTGGGTAATTGAGTGGTTTGAATAGGTTACTAAGTGTTGGAATGTTGGCCTATTTTTGTGTTTATTGGATTTGTTAGGGAAAACCTTGATTTATTCTACATTGTTGTTGTCATGGATTAGAGGTATATAACCATTACTAGTTTTGAAATTGTCCCTTTTGAGGTTGTTGTCTATTATATTGCATCCATAACTAATTATAGGATAGTTGCTAATTTTTTTGGGACCAATTTGGATTGGGTATATTCATCCAAGAACCATATTGAGGATTATTTGAGAATTGATAATTTTCAAACATAAATTTTGATGGCATACCTAGTCTTTATACCCATGGTTTCTATTGAGCCATGAAAAACACTTGGTTCTCATCTTCTCTTATGGCATGCAACTCTACTATCTCAAGATTTTCCTTGATGATACTAGTTACCTGAGCCTTCATGGAATGGCTTGTGTAATCCACCTTCATTTTACATTCAAGATAATAGGTAGCCAAGGATTTATTGGTTCCTTCTTACTTTATTTATGTATGTAATATATAAATTTGAGTAGCCAGGTGACTGATGATGTGCCACTTCATGTCTAGGTAGAGGTTTTTACTTCACCTTTAGATAGTCCTACAATAGATGCTGCAAGAAGGGTTATTCACTTACTTTTATTCATGTTTGATATGGAATAGGTCATAAATGGAACTGTTAGTTCATCAAATGGTAGTGTTGAAACATCACCACTAGACATTAGATCTAGTGCCTCTAGACATTCATCTATAATCCCTTTTAGGAATATAATCTTAACTAATTCCTCATCCATTGTGGTCTGCTTGGATTTTTTCAAGTTGAACAAAAACCTTTCCATATACTCTTCTAGTGACTCATCATTAGCTTACATCATTCATAGAATGTCATCTCTCCTATAGTTTCCGCCCTTATAATAGTCTTGATATTTCATTAGAAACTTTTACTTCATTTCTTCCATAGTATAAATGGAATCCTTTCCAAGTCCCATGAACCATCTAAGTATTTCATCTTTGAGTGTTGCTATAAATAGTTTGAGTTTTTTAGCATCTTGATTATAATCATACTTGTGGCATAGGATGTCAAACTCAAAAAAAAATGTATATGGATCCTCAGATGCTTTTCCTCTAAAGTTAGGGAGGGTAGAGTGAGGGATGTTTTTTATGAGTGAATTCTCATTAGGAGTAAGGATAATAAGTAATAGACTTATTGGTATTGTTTTCTTCCTGGTAATCCCCCATGAACACTCTTTTTGTTGATAGACGGGAGGTTGTTGCTACCCAACACTCAAAATTCCTATCAATTCTTTGATTTCCTGGGGTGTAAAAGATGGAGAATTTTTCTTTTTCCTTAGGAATGCATGACTTATTATACAATAGGGATGGTGTGGATGTTTTAGAAGATTCTACTTGTGTCTCAATAAAGATTCTCTCTAAATTGGAAGATTTTATTGGCCTGGTATTTATCATAGGGGAAAGAATAGATTTGAATTTCTCCTTAGCAAGAAATATAGGTGAAAGAGGGAAGCAAAATTTAGATGCTTGAGTATGAGTTGATAAAGTGAAAATTATTAGAGGTGATGCATATGGGTCTCTTCTAGGGGTATGAATCTCTTCAAGATCTCCAGCTTGTGATACCAGTTTAATAGAAAAATTTACTTTCTCAACCTCTTCTATTGACAACTATGAGTGATTTTTAGGAATTCCTTCATGTTTCTCAATTGTTGTAGGATGAATTTCAGATCTTTCATTAATGTTAAATGATTTAGGAAAAAATATTCCTATATATTCCCCTTCACTTTTCATACATCAACCACTTTTTTTGTCTTTTTAACCTTTTGCCCACCCTGCTTGCATAGGATTAGTAATATGGGAGTTTTTGAAAAGTTCCACTATCCTAATTGAAAAAAATGGAAATTTAAACTATGAAAAAAAGTATTTAATCTATAAAAATAGAAAGATTTGGAAAAACAATAAACATCCAGAAATAATTGCTATCAAGATTAAAGATTAAAAGTGTGTGACACCCTTCCCTGATAATGACACCAAAAATGACTAGTAGCTGATTCAAAATCATATATACTTCTCTTGATCAAAATGAATAAGGAGTACCTTATACCTCATTTAAATGTCAACTTAGGGACTTAGACTTGATAGGATGATGTCACTATATGTGCACACTCAATCTCTAATTTGACATCCTGTTAATTGTATATACGATGCTAAAGTGTAGTAAATGAAATGCTTGTATTGAAACATTAAAAAAAAATATAAAAATAGATTATTATGCATGGGAAGCTTCCTAAAACAAATCTTAAACAATAATGTAACTTAAAAAAATAATAAATGAAACACACAATACTTAAAGAATTTAAATTACATGCTTAACTAACTAGATAAGTTCAATTGTTTCTACATCGTTCAAAAGGGGGCCCTTCTGCCTTCTAAATTTACCTTTAACCCTTAATTTTATAATAATATATTCAAATTAGAATTGATCACTCATATCAATCAAAAGTGTAGTAATTAATTATTACATGAAGTTATAATTATAATTGCTTAACACAATGTACTTTTAAAAGTCTCTATTCAGTAAATACTATTTTTCATATATCTTCTCAACTCTACTGCTACATATTTATATAATATAGAGGAGATTTTTTATGCAAAATAATATTTAAATTATATTCTAAGATACATTTAGATTAGAATAATTTAAATTGGTTCTTTTCGTTGAAAACATTCTTCATGTGAATCTTGTGACTTTGTTGCAAGACAAATAGGGTTGTTTCATTCTTCAACCACTTCCTTATTGAGCTTCATTGTGGTTACAATCATTCGTATGAGTCAGTTAGAAGAGAATAAAAAAAAAATCATCCATGGATTTGGTCATGTAGTGGATGTAGGATGGTATGTGTAATGACATTCCTTTTATTACAGGATGCTTTGTGTTATATACCTATTTCTTCAAAACATCTTCAAAACACATACATAGAAAAAACATCCTAATGTAATATAAAACCATCATATATTTAATTTCAATACATAATTCCAACTATTTAAAAGATTTTGAAAACATAATGCTATATGGTTTATGAAATCAGGAAACTATATGGAAAAGTGTTTCAAAAGCATGGTAAACAAGTAGGATGAGCACAATAGATGGATATAATAACATGACATTTATGGGGATCATTAGTTTCCCATTGGTAATTTTCTCTAATCATGATGCTTCCTTATTAAGGCATTAGAGAGAGGTTAAAATTGAACTGTTGACCATTTTTGCCCAATAGGCTAAAATCGGTCCCCTTCTTCCCTTGATATTCAAAGCCAGTCAATTTCAGGTTACACAAGTTCAATGCCATGGTTCTTCAGCTTGGTTCAACACATTGGTTCAGCACCTAGTTCAATAGACCACTTGGTTCATCAGCCTTGGTTCAATCGGCCTAGTTTGATTAGTCGGCTCACTGGCAAGTTCATCGGCACACAACGTTGAACCGTTGAACAAGTTCAATGAGTGGTTCAAAGTAGTGGTTCAAAGTGAATGGTTTAATTGCCTTGGTTCAATCAGCTTGGTGTGTAATGTTGAACTGTTAAACCAATTTTGGTTCAATGGGTTGGTTCAATGAGGCGCCCCCAAATGGAACACTTCAAAGAGACGTTTTAACTTTCAGAATTTTGATTAAGGCAAAGTCCTAAATTCCTTTAGATTTTTTGTTCGAAGGAATTTATTTGGATAAAAAGTTTTAAGGAATTCGGGCCACAGTTCAAAGTAAAGGCCGGGGCAAAATATCTATAGACAAAAGTCTGTGAGGAAATGTCTGCGGACAAAAGTCCATGGGGAAATGTCCATGAACAAAAGTCCATGGGAAAATGTTCACGTACCAAAAGCCTACGAAAACCCAGGAAATAACTCAAAGGAGCATAGCGACCCACCAAAGGACCCCAAAGGGTAGATACCCTTGTAGGGGACTCTTGGCTAAATAGAGCAGTTCAAAGTAAGGGTCAAAGGGTCACCTTCCCTTTGGGATGGTGCTAAGAAGGGACTTCAAGTAGAAAAGGCCCATGAGGGACCGATGACATTTTACTAAAGATGGTGATGTCTAGAAAGCCGTCAACCTTAAGAAAGTGAATTAGCTATTGGTTTTCAAAGCGATGATGACCACGTGGATGTCAAAATTAACACAATGAAATAGCCATTTATTTTCAAACTAAAAGGATGCCAACCATGAAAGGAAGCCCAAAAATATAGTGACCCATTAGAAGAATGCCCCCAAGGGCTGAAGGAGCCAGAAGAGACAAGATAGTAAAAAGACAAAGTGCCAAGCATGGAGCAAGAAAATAGTCCAAGTGGCGAAGGGAAGCACTTATTTGAGAAGTGACTCCATCAAGTGAAACAGTGGCTGCAAATTGACCATTACAAGATGTGAACAACCAACCATGCATTTCTTTTTCCTCATTTCATATTTATGAGTAGACAAGCTGTGTAGGTGCCTTTAATAAGTAACCTCAGTTAAAGAGAAAACAACATGGCCATGTCAAAAAAAGCCTGAAGTCAAAGCCAAGGTCAACACAACATTTATTTTTTGGTCAGCCTGCTCTTCCCAATGAGGGGACGCAAATAGGCCACTTGTAAAAGGGGTGCCAAAAGGCCTCCTTTCTTCTCCTATATATTGAGGACTTGTCATTAGAGAAAGGATATTCCACATTTGTAAGGCATAGCCCTGGCAAAATTTTCACCTAAATCAATAAATGCATTTTTACCTCTATCTTGGATAGATATTTATGTATATGTCTTGAGTGTTAGTTTGTGTTTCATCATTGTTTCTTGATGCTTTCATAGGTCCAACGCCAACATATCTATTATCTACAAGGTGCCATTTTTGTAGCTAACAAGGAGAGTAGTATCTGAAAGTGCAAAAATAAAAGAAATCACTTGTAGTGTGCATTTCATAGCACCTTTGGTGAATCTCTATTTTGTGTATTTTCCATTAAAGCCTCCCTGCCAAGTCTCTTGCAACCTGGTCCTTCTACCAAGTTTGAAGTGTATGTATGTGTATGTCTGATTTAAAGTGTGGATGTGAGAAGGTCAACTTTTTTTGGTGCATCACCTCTTTAGAGTAGTTTGTTTTCCTACAATCTTTCTCCTTTTTCATCCCCCCATTATGTGTGTGTGTGTGTGTGTGTGTGTGTGTGTGTGTGTGTGTGTGTGTGTGTGTGTGTGTGTGTGTGTGTGTGTGTGTGTGTGTGTGTGTTAGCACTTACTAGAATGAACATGATGCATCAAAGGGAGCTAGCCCTTATCTAGAGACTCTCCCCTCTAGCTTCTCTAGTCCCATAGGTGAGAGGGGAGTTTCCATAGTTGCGTGAGGAAGGCAGGAGCTTGGCTTCCTACCAAGGGTGTAATCTTCTATGTCAATAGTTTTGGCACACCTAGTTGGACATAGTTTTACAACTCAGTAAGGTTTCAAGATTGATGCTAGTCCTATTACAGAAAATTAAATATTTCTAGCATCTGGCCACTCCATTGGTAAGAGCTTCAGTTTTGCAATCAAGACCAATTTCTTAACTTTCTATGCCTAAAGTCACCACAAGGTCTGCTTCCAAATGGGTCCCCTTTGATTTCATTGAGTTGCCTTTGAACTCAGTAAAAAGACTAAGGTTCAAGAGGACCCATCCTTATTCAACAAGCCACCCTCCCAGACCTGTTGTAAGGGACGCATACACAATAGAGCCATAGTTACATCCCATCCCAGCTATGGCATTGCCCTTTATAGCTTTTTGTGGTCAAATCCCCTTGATTCTCCCACGTTATGATACAATCTTGGGAAAAGCACTCAAAATTGTGTCTTCTTTTGATGGAGAGGGACCCATTATAGTCATCGAGCACATTAGGAATATTGCTAACCTTTGCAATATTCACAATGTCATAAAGAAAAATATTGCCATCAGATTGCTGGCATTATCTCTCAAAGGCAAGGCTCTTGACTGGTACGGGACCTTGCCTGTGAATTTGATCCATTCCTAGAATGAATTGGGTACTCAGTTAAAAAACCATTTTGGTGAAAAGAGAAATGGCCTCTCGCTTGTTGAGTAGCTGATGACCATAAAAAGAGCCCCACATGAGTATATGTAGGATTTCAACACACAATTTTAGAAGAGTTAGGATAGAATCCCCATTCTAGTAAGGCCGACTCCCAGCTATGCTTTCTTGTATTATTTAAGAGCATTAAATAGTGATATTTCTATGATGATACAATCCATGGGAGGGCATATACTACCTACTACTTATGACATAGCCATAGTAGCTAAAAATTACTTAGTACAGGTTGGGAAAATAGCCCCTAGACCTCACATTCCGCTTTTCTTAGAAATGCTACCTCCAATTCAAGTTGCTACTCCCACTTTAGCTCCTCTACCTAGCATAGAGAAACTAGATGTTGATCCATCCAATGAGCTTCATGAGGTTAAGATTCTATTGTAAAGCATGTCGAATGAACTTGTAGCTCTTAAAAGGTAGTAGGCTCAAAACAACAGACTAAATCAGGGATACCAGCATTATGGTCAAGCCCCTAGACCCCCTTTCCAAAACTATAATCAAGGACAGGGTCAGCTTACTCAGAACAAGCCATTTCAAGGTTACAATCCAGGCCCTCCTTCATCATCTAAGGTCATGGTGCCCATTCAGAACAACCTGGTACAGGAACAACCAAGTTGTTCAACCATGGGATATGGTCAAGAATAGGTATTTATACAAATGAGATGATGGGTTATTTCCAGAATGCAAACAATTAGGTAGCCACTCAACCCAAAGTTTTCAAGCCTCCAATGCAACCTAATAGAAGCAGTAGTCAGAGTCACCTTGACTCTACTCTTATGAACCACTTAGAAGGTGAGTTTTATGTAGTGAATTATGTGGGCACTACAGACAATTAGGTTGACTGTGTTACAACCAACACAAGATTCAAGAGAAGAGCATTGGGAGAAGCCTAGGCTACCACCCAAGTGGCAATAACACCTTCTCCATCACACTCAAATCAAAAGGCCCCAAACATTAGATAGCCATTTGTACCTTCAGTGCCTCAGCCTATAGCTCAGGTTAGAATTAGCCCCAAGGAAAACTTCAAGGGAGGTAGTCCTCAAGTCAATATAGTGGACCAGATGAAGAAGCTGCATATGAACATCTGCTTATGGGATTCATTATCTCTACCAGGACAAAAGGACATGCTACAAAGGGTATTGCATGAGCTAGATCGACAAGCTATCCCTAAAAGGACTGATAATGTCTTGATGATGAATGGATAGCCTTCCACTTCAGGTCAGGTAAAGAAGGAAGAGAAAATTCACCCTTTTTATGTGTCCTTGTTTATAGGGGATTTCTTGGTGCATAACTGCATCATTGATAGTGGGGCTAGTACCTCAGTAATGCCCAAGTGCATAACTGACAAGATGGGACTGAAATATGAAGAGATGAATAAGGGAGTCCTGTAGCTAGATGGGACACCTAAGAAAATAGTTGGGATTTTGAAGGGTTTGAGCTTGACATTACATGCTTGCCCAACCTTCTCAATTCCCCATGACATAGTAGTAGCGGATGTTCCTCCTTATTTCACAATTTGCTTGTCCAGGGACTTCACGTCAAAGATAGGTGGCTATCTAGAAGTGAATTGGTCCTATCTAGTTTTTAGAACCAAGTATGGGACCAAGGTAAAGATTGAATTTGAGCCACTCTACAAGGACCATCTAGAACCATATTCACCCAAGGCAGTAAATGTCAATTACACCATTATCAACCCAGAAGAGTCCCAGATAGACCAATCTCTATCCTCTACTCTTGAAGGAGTTACAGACCTACTCTTGGATGAGTGGGGAAATGATAACTTCAATCATGATCCTTACAAGTTCATAGAGGAGGTAGGCCTTGGAGTCTACTGCATACACGAAGAGGGCACCTTCATACCAAATATAATGAAGGCAAGCCAAGAAGACCTAGGCCTACGGTAGCTATATTTTGACGGTTCCAGAAGTAGGCTGGGAGCTGGCGATGGAGTGATGTTAGTCTCCCCTTCAAAGGAGAGATAATTTTCAGCTTTTTGTTTCTAATTTTCTTACACAAGCAATGTTGCATAATATGAGTCCCTTATCCATGGTCTAGAATGGGCAAGAAAAAGAGGGATCAAGGAGTTGCAAGTTTTGGGAGATAGTGAGCTGATTGCAAATCAGGTGAAAGGCTAGAATATGACCAAAATTCCTTGTTAAAGTCCTACAAGCATAGGGTTTGGGACTTGGTGGAAGATTTCATCACTTTCAATATCGCTTCCATTCCCAGAGAGCAGAACAAACAAGTGGATAGGCTAGCAGTAATTGGTGCTTAGTTTGATGTTTCCAAGGAAATAAGTTGAGACTATGCTTTGCGCTACTTGAAGGTGGTAGTTCAGCCCTCTGTCCCTGACAACATTACAAACTGAAAGGTTTTTGAAAATGACCAGCAAATAGCTTTCTTCTTGCAAGAGGAAGCTGAGTTCGCAACATAGAACTAGGCAAAGCTGCAACAGCAATATGGAAACTAGATTGTTCAATTGAAGAACAATAAGCTCCCTAAAGGTTTGGTCACTCTTGAGAGCATCTTCAATGGAGATGACCAATTTAGAAATGAAAAGGCATGCATCACAACTAAGGAGGAGAATTATGAAAGGGTTTAGATCTTGGAGGACAAGCTTCTTGCACTTGGAAAAGTCTACACAGTTTAGGAGAAGCAGGCTTTTGTTTTGTTGTGTCAAGAGTTTGCTGATGTTTTTGCATGGGATTACAGTGATTTGAAGGGCTTTGACCCAAGACTCACCCAGCACACCATCAAATTAGAAGAAAGCACCAGGCCAGTCACGTAGAAGTAGAGACCTGTCAACCTAATGATTAAGTTGCTCATGTAGAGGAAATTGGCCAAATTGATTAAGTCTAAGATTATATTTCCAATCAAACATTCCTCCTGGCTAGCCAATCTTGTTCCTGTTTGAAAGAAGAATGGGGAGATCAGGCTATGTGTTAATTTTAGGGACCTTAATAAAGTCTCTTTAAAAGACCACTACCCCCTCCCAATCATGGAGTAGATCCTTAAAAAGGTAAAAAATAGTGAGTGTTTCTCCCTCTTGGATGGTTATTCAGGGTATAATCAGATTCTGGTGCAAGGCTGTGATCAGCACAAGATAGCCTTCACTACTAAATGGGGAGCGTTCATCTACAAGAAGATGCCATTAAAGCTAGCTAATGCTGGTGCTACCTTTCAGTGAGCCATGGACATGGCTTTTGGAGGCTTGATAAACAATAATGTGCTGGTATACCTTGATGATGTGATGGTGTTCTCCAAGGAAGTGAGCCAACACATGAAACACCTTAGGCAGATTTTTGAAAGGTGTAGGGAGTTTAACATCTCTCTTAACCTGAAGAAATGTGTGCTTGTTGTTCACAAGGGGAAACTCCTTGGCCACATCATGTCTAGGGAAGGCTTATCCATTGATCGTGAGAGAGTTTGTTCTATCCTGGAGATGTCCCTACCTAAGCACAAGAAAGGCCTATAGAGCTTCTTTGGTAGGAAAAATTTTATTTGGAGATTCATTCTGAATTTCATAGAGATAGTCAAGCCACTGACCTATATGCTGAGGAAGGGTGAGGAGTTCAAGTGGAAAACACAAAGGAAGGATAGCTTTGAAGCCATCAAGCAGGCCATAACCTGGGCTCCTACTTTGATCAGCCCTAACTTCAATAAAGACTTCAACCTCTACACTTTCGAAAATGAAGAGGTAATTTCCACCATGCTTACTCAATCAAATAGTGATGACCTTGAGAAACCACTTGCATTTTTTATCTAGGGGTTAGAGGATTTTGAAGTCAGATACACGTATGTAGAGAAGCAAGTCTTGGAAGTAGTGCAGAGCCTGAAGAAATTTAGACATATGCTATCCAACAACAGGATTCACCTTATGGTTCCACATCATAGCATCAAGGATTTCTTGACCAATCGGGACCTAAATGAGAAGAGAGCGGGGTGGATCACCAAGGTGATGGAGTATGACGTAGACATCAAGATCATCAAGCTGGTGAGGGGAAGAGGCTTGTGTAAACACCTTACTATGGACTTCAAGTAGAAAGGGGAAGATAGCTTACTAATTCATGATGCAGCTATAGTAGAAGAACCAGCTATCATAAAGGACTAGACGTCAGATCTGAGGCATTTCCTTCTAACTGGTGAATGCCCATAGAGTCTTGATAAGACCAAAAGAAGGTACTTCAGGCTCTAGTCTCTCCCTTATGTTCTGGTTGATGGAGTATTGTTTAAGAAGGATCTCTTCGGGGTCTTTTTAAGATGCATTGACCCAAACCAGGCTGATAAGGTACTGTCTAAGTTCCACGATGGGCCAGCAGGCGGTCATTTCACTCCTAGAGCTACTACAACAAAGATAATGAGAGCTGGCTATTTTTGGCCTACTCTTTTTAGGTACACCCATGCTTGGGTAAGAAAGTGCCAAAAATGTGCACTTTTTGATGGGAAACAATGGTTGGCTACCATGCCTCTACAGCCCATTCAAGTTAAACAAGCATTCATGCAGTGGGCCCTGGATTTCATAGGGATGATCAATCCTATCTCCAGTGTTAGACACAAGTGGGTCTTGATCGCCACAAACTATTTCACAAGGTAGGTAGAGGCTGTTGCTTTGAAGGAGGCAAATGAAAGTGTAATCCTAGAGTTTTATGAGGACCTGGTGACAAGATTCAGGGTCCCGACCACCATAATCTCAGATAATGCCTTGGCTTTTCTGGGAACCAAAACAAGTGAATGGGCACTGAGGTATGGCATATATCTCAGCACTTCATCTAATTTTTACCCATAAGGTAATGGGCTTGCTAAGTCCACCAACAAAAATTTGATCAGGATCATAAAGAGGACCATGGAAGAAAATCAGAGGACTTGGCATGCCAAGCTAAAAATAGCTCTGTGGGCCGATCAAATCACCCCAAAGAGAGAAATCAAAAATTCTCCATATACGCTCATGTATGGAAGGGAAGCTAGGCTTCTCATCTCACTTGAATTTCTAGCATTGGATCTTGCTCACCAATTGCAACTAGAAGAAGGAAGTATCATGGAGGTTAGGCTATGCGAGATGATGGAGCTCAAAGAGACAAGGGACTGAGCTGTGGCTTCTATGACCAGCTACCAACATCAAACAAAAAGACACTTTGACAAGAAATCTTCATCAAAATATTTCTCTGAAGGAGACATTGTCTTGAAATGGGATGAAGATCGAGCTAAGCTTGGAAAGCATGCAAAATTTGACACCCTATGGAGTGGCCCATAAATAATCACTTAGTGCAAGCAACATAATGCATTCTAACACTCCAGGTTGGATGGTGAAGAACTACATATCCTAGTTAATGGGATACATTTTAAGCACTGCCACTGAGTCTCCTTTCATTTGTATATATTTTCCCTTGTTTTCTTTCCCTATTTTCCATAAGTTTTGTTACACAAGTAGTAGTTTTCTTAGCTTTGTGTGTGTTTTTCTTTTCCTCTTGGAGGTAAAGCTGTGTGACTAGTTCTAAGTTTGACTAGAGATATTGCTTTTTTTTAAGTTACCATCTAACTTCAGGCCCAATGGACTACAAGGCAACTAGTCTCTAAGCATAGCAGGCATGCTTCCCCTGGGAGTCACCAATTTGTTGACCATTTTTGCCCACCAGGCTAAAATCGGTCCCCTTCTTCCCTTGCTATTCAAAGCTAGTCAATTTCAGGTTACACAAGTTCAATGCCATGGTTCTTCAACTTGGTTCAACACATTGGTTTAGCACTTGGTTCAATAGACCACTTGGTTCATTGGCCTTGGTTCAATTGGCCTAGTTCGATCAGTCAGCTCATTGGCAAGTTCATCGGTGCACAGTGTTGAACCATTGAACCTATTTAATGAGTGGTTCAAAATAGTGGTTCAAAGCAAATGGTTCAACTTCCTTGGTTTAATCGGCTTGGTGCGCAACATTGAACTGTTGAACCAATTTCGATTCAATGGGTTGGTTTAATGAGGTGCCCCCAAATGGAACACTTCAAAGAGATGTTTTAACTTTCAAAATTTTGATTAAGGCAAAGTCCTGAATTCCTTCAGACTTTTTGTCTGAAGGAATTCCTTCGAATAAAAAGTCTAAAGGAATTCGGGCTGAAGTTCAAAGCAAAGGCCGGGGCAAAATATCTGTGGACAAAAGTCTGCATGGAAATGTCCATGGACAAAAGTCTATGGGAAAATGTCTGCAGACCAAAAGCCCAGAGACTCGGGAAACAACTCAGAGGAGAATAGTGACCTGCCAAAGGACCTTAAAGGGCAGATGCCCTTACGAGGGACTCTTGGCCAAATAGAGCAGTTCAAAGCAAGGGCCGAAGGGTCACCATCCCTTCGAGAATGTGCTAAGAAGGGACTTTAAGTAGAAAATTCCCATGAAGGATTGATGACATTTTGCTAGGGATGGTGATGTCCAAAAAGCTGTCAACCTTAAGAAAGCGAATTAGCCATTGGTTTTCAAAGTGATGGTGGCCACGTAGACGTCAAAATTAACACAATGAAATAGCTATTTGTTTTTAAACTAAAAGGATGTCAACCATGAAAGGAAGCCCAAAAATGTAGCGACCTACTAGAAGATCACCCTCAAGGGCCGAAGGAGCCAAAAGAAACAAGATAGGAAAAAGACAAAGTGCCAAGCATAGAGCAAGCAGATAGTCCAAGTAGTGAAGGGAAGTGCTGATTCGAGAAGTGACTCCAACAGGTGAAATAGTGGCTACAAATTGACCATTACAAGATGTGAATGGCCAACCATGCATTTCTTTTTCCTCATTTCATATTTATGAGCAGACAAGCTACATAGGTGCCTTCAAGAAGTAGCCTTGGTTAATGAGAAAATAGTGTGGCCATGTCAAAAAAGGCTTGAAGTCAAAGCCAGGGTCGACACAACATTTATTTTTTGGGCAGCCTGCTCTTCCCAATGAGGGGATGCAAATAGGCCACTTGTAAAAGGGGTGCCAAAAGGCCTCCTTTCTTCTCCGATATATTGAGGACTTGTCATTAGAGAAAGGATCTTCCACATTTGTAAGGAGTAGCCCTAGCAAAATTTTCACCTAAATCAATAAACACATTTTTACCTCTATCTTGGATAGATATTTATGTATATGTATTGAGTGTTAGTTTGTGTTTAGTCATTGTTTCTTGATGCTTTCACAAGTCCAACACCAACATATCTATTGTCTATAAGGTGCCATTTCTACAGCTGACAAGGAGAGCAGTATCTAAAAGTGTAGAAATAGAAGAAATCACTTGCAGTGTGCATTTCATAGTACCTTTGGTGAATCTCTATTTTATGTATTTTCCATTAAAGCCTCCCTGCCAAGTCTCTTTTAGCCTAGTCCTTCTACCAAGTTTGAAGTGTATGTATGTGTATGTCTGATTTAAAGTGTGGATGTGAGAAGGTCAACCTTTTTTGGTGCATCACCTCTTTAGAGTAGTTTGTTTTCCTACAATCTTTCTCCTTTTTCATCCCCCCCATTATATATGTGTGTGTGTTAGCACTTACTGGAATGAACATGATACATCAAAGGGAGCTATCCCTTATCTAGAGACTCTCCCCTCTAGCTTTGCCAGTCCCACATGTGAGAGGGGAGTTTCCATAGTTGTGTGAGGAAGGCAGGAGCTCAGCTTCCTTCCAAGGGTGCAATCTTCTACGTCAACATGAACATTGGAGAGATGAAAAATAAATTAATGGGTGATCATGCCCCCAATATAGTATAATGGTGAGTTATGATAAGGCCATTAGTAAGACTGAATCTCAATCAAACAACTCAAGTATAAAGATAATATAGACACTCTATCCAATTTAGACAAGGTGCAATGGTGTAACCATTTCAACCTCAAAAGAGGAATAGTGATAGGACATTAATGGAACTAAGTCTTGACCACACTACTTAATTAAGATGACTAATATATGTATTTAAAGGCTTAGTTAATGCATCTTAGAAAGGCCAGTTGAATAATGTGTGGTGAGAAAGGAATTAATCCTATTCATTCCCCCCATCAAATTTACTATAAATAATGTATAATTTAAATATGTATATGTGGTTTGGTGCATTTTGATTGCATATACACCTATAATTTATTTCAAGTTGAAGTATTTATCAAAATTTAACTTCTATTCTCTAAACTATATGTAATATTTGTCACAAATTTGAAAAGATCTATCCCACACCTATGAAAATTAATTCTAACTACATAATATTTTGTCCCAAGCACATATCTAAATCATGTAAATTATATCATTTTTTTCCAAATTTTCTAACTATGTGTGTGTGTATTCATGTCTCTATGACATGACCCATATTTTGAGGTGAGGGGAATGTAATTTGGTAGTCACCTGATCTCAAAAGGAAAAGATAACCATGACATATCTATATCAATAGTGTATTAAATAAGCATATAGTGGTATTATGTATAAGTAGATGTATCAATGAATCTCATAATATCCAATTGCAACAAGCCTTCAAATACATGATATGGATCATGACCACATCTAGAAGTAACAAGTAAAATCTAAAAATAATAATTAAGCACACACATAAGAGCACTCAATGTCACTCAAAATGGGTCTAAGGAGACCGAAAAATAAGGGCCATATTCAAATGCATCACAATTAATGGAAGAACATGTTCAAATGTCCACACACCAAAGAAACAACACTATGCCACTATGTTCAATAAAAATGAACATATTCAAATGGTCCATAGTCAAAACAAGGTATAAAATAAAAAGTACACTTATTTAATCCATGTGAAAAGATGAATAAGTGAGGAATATAATAAAATTTCATAAGCATATCATACTAGTTCTTGTATACATGTGTTAGCACAATGTCTTGTAGTATAACATATTTAACACACTGTGTAAGATGTAAGGATGAATATAAACATGTGTAAGCATTAGCGTATAAGTTTATATTGATAATATAAAGTTATCATATAAAAATATAACCTTTATCAATCATAATCAATGAAGCAGATGTCCTAAACATAATGTCATGTGGGTGGAGGAAAGGTCGACATATGTATGCTCATGTATCTAGTGTTTCCCTACATCCCACTCAAGTACCCATGAAACATATGTGTGTGTATAAATAATATGATATGATATGATATCTACTAACACATGTAAATAAAATATATGCCAAATCTAATAAACATGTGTATGTTAAATGTTTTTGTATTTTTTTTGAATGCTTTTCTATTTTATCGATTATTATTTTTTTATACTTTTGCATATTTTAATTTAAGATTTTAATAACTCAAAAATTATAAAACCTAAAATGTTGAAACCCTAGGAAAACATAGGGTTGCTAATGTAGAGGCTAACTCTATCTCTACTCTATCTATATCTCTTACCCTTGTAAAGGATCCATTGTAAATATCATAAGTTAACTTAATTTCCTTTTTGATAAATCTCTCTCATGTTTGGTTTGTATCAATATATTTAAGGGATTTTGATTTAGTTTCCTTGGATCATGTTATTTTCCTTCTATCTTATGCTTTTCAAACACCCTACATACATTCATATACTTTACTTGTTTCATCTAGTCTATTCACACTTATCATTATCTAGACAAACCTCAAAATGGTCTCCGTTAACATATTCATTACTTAATGCAAAATCTTTAGTTCATTAACTCCATACACAATGCAAACTTTTTGTCTCTATTCACCCTCTCAACTTCATGTTACTATTACATTTAGTCCAATTTGACACCTTTATCTCATCATGACACTTCCTTTCACAAAGAATGTCATCTTACTCTATTTATTCTCTTTGTAACAAGTTCCTTTACAACCTTTTTAAGCTCTTTTGATTTATATGGATGTGTACAATATACTTTTGGAAGACTAAGGTTATTTGAAAATACCCTCTATGGCCCTCCTTTATATGAAGTTTGATGTCTTAATTCTAATGCTACACCACCTTTATCTCCTTATTTTATTCTCTGAAGAGGACTTTTATGTCTATCTTCCACTTAACCCCACACAGTCTCCTCAAAACCATACAATAAAAGTCTATATGAATTAAAAACCCAAAAAACCTTTATAACATATTATCAACTAATTTTTCACCAAATTTCATATTTTTCCAAAGGTTTAAACTCATAATATCCTTGTTTCTCCTTGAAACCCTAGAAATAAGGTTTACAGGGTCAATGTAACCTAAGAGAGGGGAAAATGATTTTATTACTAGTAAAATGACTTTCAAACACTCTAGGTGCCTCATTAAGGTTTGTTAAACTATTATACACCTTTACTAATCAATATACTTCCTTTGTTAGACCTTTGTCTGACTTTTCTATTCAACTTTCTCTTCCACTATACATATAGGGTGAGTCTATAGGGTTTGTAATTATTATCTTGAGACTTAGGTTTTGAAATAATTTTCAAACATCTCTAACAATTGAATTACTTATATACAAATTACAAACAACTCATGGAACCTATAAGAGTCCAATTAACACATATATTGGTTTCTTTGAGCTTCACCATAGATTAGTCTATCAATGCACATTCTTCAGTTGTCTACAATTTATCATAGTTTCTTCATCAATCCATAACAACAACCAAGAAAAAATTGTTGTCATTCCTTTTCTTAACTTGATACAAACTTATAAATATTAAATTAACACTTGACTTGCATCCTTATACATTATTATCTTTATAATTAATCAATACAATCATCCAAGTGACTCTCACATAGAGGTTAGGTTTTAAACACTTTGTTTGTTAAAACATGTAGTAAAGTGGATGGAATCATATAATAAAACTTTCAAATATATTTAAATTTAGACTTACGATTCACAAGTTCTTTCTAAACTATCCCCTATAAGATCTTCCTTTACATAAGACATTTACATAGTTATCATGTCACAAATGTAAGGAATACAAGATTGTGTTATTCAATATCAATCAACACCAAAATGCAAGGTTTAATAAACCCTATATTCATGGAAATAAAAGCTTAATAGCACATATATGTGATATAACACCTTCCAAATTCTTTCACTTCAATACAATGCACACTCAGTCTCTTCTCCAATGCAGATTATAAACAAAATAGAGTCACAACATGAATTTTTAATGTGATCTATATTTGTAAGGACTTACTTGAGGTCTGTATACAATCTCACTAAACTTATTGAGAATTATTTTATTAATATTTTGAATATACATAGTCATGAAATGCTTTTAAATAAAGAAACAGGGTCTACCTTAGATTAATCTACAAAATGAGGAGTCCTATAATATCTTGAAATTTGGATTTTCTCCACCTTATAATGTAATTTTACCACACCCTTTCCAAAGACATTTATAGTTCCATTTTTTTTGTAACCATACTAACGACCTATCGAACTCCCTCTTATACATGGAGGAGGGTATAACTAGCAAAACCATTAACATATTGTTATAATGACCAACTAGATGATTTAAACATGTACTTAAGATTATATGGACCCTTTCAAGATTCCCAAGCAACTAGACTATAGTTGGAACTCTTTTACAAAGAATAAATGATCTAATCTTGCTACAAGAATTTCAAATTTTCAAACTTAAAAAATGGTGGTAAAATCCCTTTTAGGCCAAAATTCCAATTATAATGAACTCTAAGATCCATAACTAATTGACCTTTACAAACTAAAGCAACTCAGAATTGAAGGCCATGAATATGCCTCTACATCATACTACCAAGGAGAAATTAAAAATTTTCCCAAGAAGTTATAAACATTTGTACTTTGATCTACATCATTTTTTGACTTTTGATATTCATTGATTATCTTCCTAGATCCCAAAACCTACTTGAGTATTGTATACCTTATTTATTTTTGTCTACTACTACAACCAACTCTTTTTTTATGTGTGCATGCTCTTGTGAGCCACACTTGTACCTTCTCTTTCTTCCTCTTTCCATCTTCTTCCATGATATACCTTTAAGATACAACAAATCATTAAAGATAACATGTTCTTTCTCATGCCCTTGAGGTGTTTTCCAATTCTCCTCTTTTCTTGCTTGTTGTTCTTTCTAAGCATGTTCTTGTGTTTTGTATGGTTTAACCTTATTTTTTGCATCAACCACCAATGCTCTTTGTGCCTCTTCTTGTATGGATTTTACTTCACTTGAAACCTATACTATATCCTCAATATCTACAACTTCATCATGTTAATTTACTTCATATTTTTGAATCCTCCTTATCTTTTTCAAGGCTCTTATTTTGGACACCACTATTACATGTCACAAGTCTATGTTTTCCTTCGTTACTTCCTTTACCATATATCTATACATTTAATGAGGATAAAAGCCATATTATTTCCTCAAATATTCATACAAACTTGAATATTCCTCATACCTTTGCTTATACTACTATCTAAATGCTTCTTTGGCTTCATTGGCACCCACTTCATGTTTGATGTCAACTTATTTCATGGATGGATGACCTAATTTTTATTCCTCATACATCATGACTCTTTTATGAGCCTCTCCTTACTCTTGGTACCTCTTGAACACCACCTATTCATATGTTTTTTCATCTTATTGCTAGAGCCTATGCATTGACACAACTATCTAATTTTCTTCTTCACTCCTTAAAACTTCATTCAAACATACTAAGGCATCATTAAATTTTAAAACATGAGGCTTGATTTCCTCCTTGTTTGTATTCTTGGGTTACTTGTTTAACTCTCTCAGTTGTTTCTTCACTTGACACACTTATTTTTATCTTTACCTCCTCTTCACTATTTTCTTGAGAGGCCATCTCACTCTTTTACTAACCCCAACTAAAAATTTAGGTCTAAGTATTAACAAATCATGTTCCAACTCTACCAAGACTACCCTCAACTCAACAATCTCCCTCACATCCACTTGTTCTTTCTTGTTGCATCCTTTTTCTTTCAAGCCCTTCATATTCTTTGCATCCTCTTTATTCTATTTCTCTAAGGTCTTTCTGTTGGACCTATCTTTCCTCTTGAAAATCCTTCAATCTTACCCTATTGAACTTCACTTGGTCTTTTTATTCTTTCTTCAAGCTCTCTTCTTGAGCTTCTCTTTCTTGTGATCCCTCACTAAATAACTTTATCTCTCTTCAAGCCTCTTAGATTAAGGGCTTTAACAAAAATTTCTTACCTTGTATACCTCTCTATATGCCTAAAAATTTTATTATAATTCATAAAACCACATATCAAAGAAAACTTTCCAACAAAATCTTAAAACATTCTTAGCACTATGTACACATAAACATAATTCAACACTTGAAAATGAAATCTAAAACATACCTCAACAATACCATTCTTGATCTAATAGCAAATGATGTAGATTATACCTCTATCTCTACTTTGTCTATATTTCTTACCCCTATAAATGATCCATTGTAAATAATAAAGTCCACTTAATTTTTATTTGAAAAATCTCTCTCTTGTTTGGTTTATATAAATCTCTTTAATGGATTTGGATTTAGTTTCCTTAGATATTATTACTTTTCCTCTATCTTAGGCTTTTCAAACATGTTACATACATTAATATACTTTACTTGTTTCATCTATCCTATTCACACTTATCATTATCTAGACAAACATTAAAATGGTATCCTTTAACATATGCATTACTTAATGCAAATTCCTTAGTGCATTATCTCCATACACAATGCAAACCCTTTTGTCTATATTTACCTTATCAAATTTATGTTCCTATTAATTTTAGTCAAATTTGACACCTTTATCTCATCATCACACTTCCTTTCACAAATCATGCCATCTTACTCTATTTGTTCTCTTTGTAAGAGGCTCCTTTATAACCTTTCTAAGCTCTTTTGATTTGTATAGATAGGTACAATGTACCTTTGGAAGACTAATATTATTTGATAATACCATCTATTTCCCTACTTTTTTATATGAAGTTTTGTCTTAATTATGATGCTACATCACCTTTTTATCCTATTTTTAGCCTTTGACTAGGCCTATTAGGTCTGTCTTCCTCTTAACCACACATAGTCTACTCAATACCATACAACAAAAGTTGGTACAAATAAAAAAACCAAAAATAATTTATAAGACATTATCAACTAATGTTTCATCAAATTTCATATTTTCCCATTGGTGTAAACTCCTAATATCAACATTTATCCTTGAAACCCTATAAATAAGGTTTACAGGGTCTGTGTAACCTAAGAGAGGGTAAAATGAATTTATTAAAAATAAAATGAATTTAAAAAACTCCAAGTACCTCATCAGTGTTTGTTAAACAATTATACACCTTTACTAATCAATATGCTTCCTCTCCTAGACCTCTATCCCACTTTTTTATTCAACTTTATCTTCCACTATACATATAAGGCCAGTCTGCAGGGTTTGTAATTACTATCTTGAGACTCTTAGGTTTTAAAATAATTTTAAAACATCTATGACAATTAAATTATTTATATACAAATGTCACATAGATTATAGAACCTCTAAGATTCCATTTAACACATCTGTTGGTTTATTTCAACTTCATCTTAGCTTAGCCTATGAATGTGCATTCTCCATCATTTGTTATTTATCGTAGTTTATTCAACAATCATAAAAACAACCAAGAAAAAAGTTCCAACATTCATTTTATTATCTTGATAAAAACTTCTTAAAAATTAAATGAACACCAAACATACATCCTTATGCATTCTTGTCTTCATAATTAGTCAATACAGTCATCCAAGTGACTGTCACACAAACGTTAGGTTTTAAACACTTACCTTGTTAAAAACATAGTAAAGTGTATGGAATAATATAATAAAACTTTAAAAGATATGTAAATTTATACGTACAAGTTATAAGTTATTTCCAAACTATCCCCTGCAAGATCTTCCTTTACATAATATATTTACATAGTCATCATGTCACAAATGTAAGGAATGCAAGTTTGTGTTATTTAGTCTCAATCAACACTAAAATTAAAGGTTTAAGAAACCTTAGATTCATGAAAATAAAATATTAATAACACATATATGTTATATAGCACCTTCCAAAGCCTTTCCCTTCAATACAATACACACTCAGTCTCCTCTCCAATGCAGATTGTAGACAAAATAGAGTCACAACATGAATTTTTAATGTGATAAATATTTTTAAAGACTTAATTTTTAATTTGATAAATATTTGTAAAGACTTACTTGAGTTATATATAAAATTTCACTACACTTATTGAGAATTCATTTATCAATATTCTAAATATACACGGTCATGAAATGCTTCTAAACAAAGAAATATGGTATGCCTTGGATTAATCTTTAGAGTGAGGAGTCCTTATATAATCTCTTAAAATTTGGACTCTCTCCACCTTTGAATGGAATATTACCACCCCACTTACAAATACATTTGAAATTCCCTTTTATTGTGTAACCATCCTAACTATCTCTCTAACTCCCTCTTATATGTGGAGGAGAGTCTAACTAACACAACTAATAACATAATATTATATTGACTAACTAGATGACTTAAACATGTAGTTAAGATGATATGGACCCTTTAAATATTCCCAAGTAACTAGACTATAATTGGAACTCTTTTACAAATAGTAAAGGATCTAATATTTCTACAAGAATTTAAAATTTTTAAACTTACAAAATGGTGGGAAAATACCTTTTAGGCCAAAATTCAAATTCTAAATTTTTTAAGATCCCTAATTAAGATAAAAACATTCTAATTGACATGTACAGACTAAAACAACTCAAAATTGAAGTCCATGAACATGCCCCTCCATCAGTTGCATAATAAGACTCAAAAATTGGATTTACCAAGTGTTTAACCTTTTTAAAATGGTATTAGGGGAACAAACTAATCAAATTAGAATTCACTATTCTAAAATTAGGATAGTTAAATGAATTTAGATTTATAATATTATGATAAATATGTTGAATATGATATTATGTTAAACATAAAAATGTATAATGCCAAAAAATATTCTAAAAGTTGAAATATGAAGGGGAAATAAAAATTAGCTTATTTAATTATGTGAAAGTAGATATAACATGTATCAATGTAGAAGAAGAAAAACTAATGTTCCACCTTGATTCGTTAGATTCTAGAAAAATAACTTTTTATTAGTCTAGATACTACCCTTAGGATATGAAATCTATTATCGATGCTTATGTCTAAGTTAAGATAGAGACTCTTTCTTTAAAAACCACCTATGCCTATTAGGGTTCACTATTTCTTTGTAGGTTGTTCACTTAGATTGAATGCATAGGTTTATTGAATCGGTATTTTAATCAAAGTCCTAAGTCCTCCAAATTCATATGTCACCTTCAAAAACAAAGGTTTATGGGCTCAACTTAAGTTGAGCTAGCCTAGATGACCCCTATATAAATGAGAACTACCTACATAGCCATATAATTTGAATATGGCCTCATATTGATGCATTTTCCCCCCTTATGTGGGTTTATGTGTGAATAATTATGTAATATGCTATATGTGAGTGTATCTAGTGATCTAGCTTATAAATTAACAAATAATACCCATGGACTAGTCTTTAAATTTTTTAAACCTATAAGAATACTAATCCTGTGACTAATTTATAAATAGGAATGAATAGGGAGGTATATATTAGTTGTGAAAATGATTTTCAATAGTTTATTATGATCTTGAGAGGTGTTTGATATATTTTTCTTTATGGATAGTGAATGACCTTTGATTTGTATTTACACCACACCTTATAAAATAATATCATAGGAGGGTTAATGAAGATAAATATGTTGAAACATACATGTCAAAATATCTATATTTTGATCATTTAGAAGTTAGGGACACTAATGCCTTATTTGGGAAACCAGTGTCAATTCTAGTGTCTTACAGGATAAAAAGCTATTAAGGATTGTAATTGTTTATGGAGGATAAAAATAAAAGTTTATGATTAATGAATGTTACATGTGATTTGGGTAATAAAAATATTAGTTTTGGTGTTTTCACTTGGAATTTAGACCTTTGAGGATATGTCTCATCTCTCCTCATCCAAGTGTCACAATTGAAACACCTATAGGTTATGGGTGAGCTTAAGAATGAGGTGAATCTCTAGATACGGATAGCTCCCTTGATGTACCACTTATAGAACACTAATATACCTATGACTATGAGGGAAAATGGAGAGATAAAACTAAAATAAAACTATCCTAAAGGAGGTGATACACCAAATTTAATAATAACTACCAACCAGCTACATGTTACACATGAAATCAAGAGACCAACTATGCATACACTTCTCTAATTTGAATCTTCTCATGTTAGTGTTTCATTATGAAGGTTATGATGAATGTTTAGGCTAGGAATAATAGATAAGAGGCATAAAATGACACTATTTTATTAGGATAACTCACTAAACCTTGACACATCAATAAAACACTTCACACGACTTGTAAGAAGAAGCTTTTTAACTACCAATACGTGAGAGAATGATACAACCATGCTAAGGAAACAAGAGTCATCAATTATTGAAGATAAAAAATTAAAAATCAACACACTAATAATATTCATAGAATAGGTAAAATTATTTTTATTAATTTATCCATGGTATGCAAATGATCAGGGCTTCACCATACTCAGGTGGAACACCCTTTATACAGGTCAAAATGGCTAGTTCTTATAGAACTTGAGAGAGAGGAGAATAAAGAATTAAAAAGGTCATAAATACACTTGTAAATATAATAAAAGGAGTTAAATATTCATGATAATAATATTTTAAATGAACCATGCAAGGTTCAGAAGCAAACGTGTCACCCCAAGTCATGAAACTCTTGAAATATGGCATAAAAGTTCTCATTCTAGCTCAAAAAACTACCTTCATGATTTAGCCCTATTTTAACATAAAAAATAACTAGGGATAGGTATTATTATTGTAATTATATTTAATAATTTCATAAATTCCTCTCCATGCATTGGCTATATTCCTACTCATCTATAATCTCCTATAAGTGAGCCATCACTACCTGCAGTCTAAAAAACTCTTTTTTCAATCACCCCTCACACTTGTCCTAAAAATTGGATTAAATTTTACATTAAAATACATGGTATTTAGTGGATGACACTTTAAAATACTCTCTATGACTTATTATTCTTAGGCACATCTTAAAAATCTATCCACTTGAAGTTTTTGCACTTCTCACCATCATGCTCACTATGCCAGTTTTGATTGGCTGAGATGAAGCAACTACTAGGAATGCTTAGGATTATTTTAAAGGAATTAAATTTAAATATTTATTTATTTTAATTCCTAATATTCCCAAAAAAATTTATTTCATCTCTTGAAAGTTCCTATAACCTACACAATGCACAAAATAGTTAAGAAAAGCAGTTTTATACCCTGTCCATACAAATTTTGTATAGCTAATCCTAATGGTATGGATCTTGAATTAGTCTTATACAACCTCCAATAAATTTAATAATCAAATTTTTACATTTGGATGGATCTGTATCCTTGTCTTTCCAATCAGGTCCTAAGGGTTTAACAAGGGTTTTGGGTCATTTTACCCTCTTAAGCTTTGTTCATAAAGGTTTCATGTTCAAAATTTAATATAATTCCACAAAAAAAAAATTATGACCATATATACAATATAAATTTTTTTTGGATCTCAATTCAAATCCTTAGATGAGATTTAAGCACTCAAAGTTTCTCACTTGAGCCCTTTATTTCATTTGACTATAGGCCTATGTTGGTTTTGATCTCAAAAATGAATTATTTCTGATTTATCTATATACCAAGAGATTTATCACATATAAAATTACCCTTAAAACATGTTTAAATCCATTGGAAATATATTACAATGTTGGAAATGAATCTGACCCTTCATTTGGCCTCTAGGCATAAACTTGCCTAATAGGCATATTTGCATATTTGGGGGCTTAGATTACCCTATTGAGGTTTATACTTTATGTAAATGGTTTATGATGTTTTATTATTTTTCATAAAAATTTATATACCTTCTTTAAAATTCTCTATAGCCCCTGTTTCATTCCTCTATCTTCTTTCTCAAACCTACTAGTTTATGGCTAAGGGGAAGTACTCTTTCTTTGAGACAAAATAGAGGGTACTTCCCCTATTTAATCATAATAAATGAAAGATTTATGAGATTAATAAAGTTTAAAATATGTTATATACCAAATATTTTAAATTTATCATTCCAATTTACCTCCAAAAATCATAAAAACCTAAAACAGACCCCTATAAGGTAGACTATGTGCAGGGTTTCTACAATATGGGTTTTATATTGCATTATAGAGTAATTTATCTAATTTGTATATCCCTTGAGATTTATATGAGAATATTATTAATATTATTTATATTCTCCAATATTCATTCACCTCTATAACCACTCACATACTCCTCCATATGCTCCTTATACTCATGCATGATCTATACTATATACATAATTTTTTACTATGTTTACCTATTTTAGGGTGTACCTATACATGAAATTATATGGATTATAATTTTAAAACATTTTTTGAGTCTCTCTTAGCCACTAAAAAATAATTTTATAAGTTTTTATTCCTATTAATCCATATTTGGGTTAAGTCCATGTCAAGAAACTTAACATCTTTACTCTCTAACCCTCACAATCAACTACAGTTTACTATGTGGGGTCCTTAGGTGTCTAATTGATTATTTATGCTTTATAAAATTTATTAAAACTTTAATAAATCATAAATGTTCATTTAAAAATGATTTTACTCATTCTTTTATGTTTGGACTACATCAACACTAAGAATCATCACCTTTATTGCTCACTGCCTTGTACAGTCATCTACCATTGGCTATAGGTGTAAAATGTCAAATGAGGGGGAATATGAAGGTGTTTATATAATTAAAAAACAATATTAAAACCTATCCTTCTTTTTTTTTATTATCAATAAGGTTCACACCAATCTCTAAGTCCATAAGAGATAAACTCTCTCAAACTTGCACTTTAGGTTGGTTGTAGGTGTATTGTTCAAGAAGTAGATACCTATAGGTGTATATGGTGGTATAAAACATAGAATATGAACCAATTTTACGATATATTAGGTCAAAATTAACCATTTTAATAATTTTTAAACATTCAACTATAGTTTCAAGGCCTAATTTTCAACTTTAAGTGAAAAAGGGTTGTTTTGGACTCAAACCTGTAGATGTCAATAAATGATTTTAGTGTCTTTATAGGAAAATTTAGGCCTATTAACAATTGTATTACCCTATTAATTATCCCCTTAAAAAATTTATATTCATTGTACTATATTGGGAATTAAATAAAAATACATTAGGATGAGTCAAAAGTCCTTATACCCTTATTTCAAAATATCAACAAAATACCAAGGAACTATGTTTTGTATTTTTGGGGATAAGATCCCTAAACATAGTTATTTGATCCTATAAGGTAGTACATTTTCTCATTTATCTCTTAAAATATGTATTTTATGGTCAATTACACCTACCAAGATTCTAAGGAAAATTTTTTCATGTTCTAACCTCCCAAACAAGGACTTACATACCTTTGTTAGGGGCACCTGTAGGTGGTTATTCAATGTATACATGTAGTAAAGGAGAATGTGGATAATGTGCATGTTTTTAACCTCTAAATTTTTTTAACCAATCTCAACACTCATAAATACACTCTTCATTATTCAAATGGTTGTAAACCACCACTAATATTCTCATCTCAATATGATGTCATCATGATAGGCTGTATGTGCACCTTGAATGGTATGGAGGTAGTGTGTGAAATGGTATGAGTAGTGGTATCATGAATTTGAAATCATAATAAATCCATGATATTCCAATGGGATCAAAAAAATTATTATTATGTAAAAATCTTAGGGAAAGATTCTACACCTTGTTTCAATGTTTTAAAACCTCTATGAGAGCACTTGTAGGTGTATTTTCTCTGGTAGAATGACTGTATATGTGATTAAGTATGACTACCATAGAATTTTATTTACCATTTTAAATATAAATTAAATATTTCATGTTCAAATATGATATACCACAAATCTAAAAACTTCATCACACTTCTATGGATTTTCTCATAACCTTTACAAGTCATGATTGAGAGTGAGAAGCTAGGAGTTGACTATGTATCCAATGAACTAAAACCTCATGGAATGTTTCTTTGGATAATTATTTTTAAATTTAAAAGGAATAAATATCACATTTAAAACATTAAAAATTACCTATCACAACCCTTTGAATCCATGATCAAGCATGAAGATCTTGAAAATGGTGGAAAACTGTTTATCATCCCAAATGAGACTAATCTACCAAAATGAGATGATTTTATTGCTAAAACAACATGAGACATAAAAAAAATAATTTATTTAATATTATAATATATATAACATCTTCTAGAGTCAAAATCACCAATTGGTTTGTACGGACTTGTCTAAAATGGAACAAAACCTATAGGGTGCATAGATTAACAAGCAAAAAAACATAGTCATCTTGTAAAGGATGGTTAATAAATAATGGTTGAAAAATATTGGAACTATTTTTATTTAAATGGATATATTTGAGTTTAATTTCACCTTTAAAAATAGTTTGACCTGAAACTCCTTCAACTGTCCATACCAAGCATAAGCCTACTGACCACTTCTATGTGTCTAGAAAGGCAAAGAAGGAGAATAATGGTTATAGATTTAAAATGGTACTAAAAGAGAATTTAAATACTTTAAATTAACCTAAGGAAGATAAAGAGACGTTCCATGGCATTTTCCCATGTATCACCTTCCCTCATGGGTCATATAATTGCCAAACTCCCTCTTTTCAGTTGGTTTCTTGATCTTTAGTTAGATAAACTACAATATTTAGATGGTTCTAAAATTATTGATAGGGAATATAAATTTTTTGACATTTTATAGGAAATAATAACACATTTTCATCTTGAAAATTGTGCCACTTGCATTTATGACCCCTTAAGGCCTTCTAAATGACTCAAAATGACAAATTGATTAATATGACTAAGACCGAGGCTAAGATGACATATAATGACATAAAATAACTTATAATACACCACATTAAAATATATTATACCCATAAAAAATATAAACAATGTATTTTTTACCTATATGGGTCCCAATATGACCTGTAGGGTCAAATTTGGTCAACAGTTAGACTATAGGATAAGCAATTTGGCATGGTGAAATGGTGAACATGATCCTTTTAACAATGGGAAGGTCATGATCTGGAGGGTTGAGCCATGATAAATATTTTTAAAGTGTATAATAATAGTATGTCATATGAAATCAGATTTTTTTTATCTACAAGATCTTAGAAATTAGATCATATGTTCATTGGGATAAGTCTCTAGAATTGAACAAGAGCGTAATGCATTACTATCTAAAGTAGAGTGGTTTTGTCTTTATAAATTTCTTGGGTCTAAGATAATATTACCATCTATAAATACATCTAAAAATGATAAAATATATGTTTTTTAACTCATTCATGTACTCTTGTGAATTATATTTGATATAAAATTAGATATAAATAAGTACTACATATACTAAATCACAAATAGACTAATGTAAATGAACTACACATCATTCTTAGGTATTGATTTATAGTATTTCATAGAATATTCTATTTTTGTATTTTTTAATATATATATAACTAAAAAGGAACATACTAACCAATTAATCCATCAAGAGTCTCACAATAAATAATTCATGTATATAAAATATAATAATAAACCTCTCATAAATGGAAAGTATCATGCCACTATGAAGTAATCGATCTTAACTCAAAACCTAAAAATTGGTTTATCTCTATAGCATAAGTACCACTCTCATGGTCATATTTTGTAGTATGTTATGTATGTTTCTTAGCATTATGAACTATAGGAATCTTTGGAACTCATTATGGAGTATAACAAATTTATGCTAGTGTTCATTATGAAATACTCTTAATTCCTTGTAATATAATGGAGTATAAAGTGGCTATAAAAAATCTACGACAAATCATTGATTAAGTGGCTTTTTATGGATAGGTCTCCTTTCAGAGTTAGGCAATTTTTGTTGAAATTTTTGTATAGTTTGAACCTTTTAAGGATTCTCAACTAATATATGTGGTGTAGGAATAATAGTCTTGGGTTGGAGGGGGTATCCATATGTAATATAATGAAATTTGATAACCTCATTAGCAAAAATGTATTTCAAATATTTTTGTATTGTATAAGGTACTATACAAAGATTTTGAATCCATGGACACCCTATTAACATATTGAAGATTCCTTCATTAGGTACTAATATAAACTTGGTGTACACATGTTATGGACTAACCAATAGTGGTAATGTGATCTCACCAATAGAATCTTAAACATGACCATTAATCCAAAATGTGAAATAAGTGTGATAGTTCAAATATTAAAAATTGAACTGTAATCAACAATGAAATTATATAGGTCAATGTTCAATTTAATCTCAAATGAACAAAGAGTGTAAATGATAATCATCATCAACTATATCATGATCTAGGAATGAGATAAGTGGTCTAGATGGCACTAAAAGATGATATGTACCAATGATGCCATTCTAACTATGTTATTCATATGAATGAGGATGATAATAATTTGGTGGAAGGTGTGCATCACATGTGTAATACACTTATAATTTATTTATTATTTCTTGACTTGTATACTTAGGGAAAGGGTCAATAGATATCATCATTATTTTACCATCATTTGGTTATGAATTTATACTATCAGTAGATGTAACCATGTCAATGATGTTCTCATCTATCAAATCTTATATCTTATGTCTAAAAATGATGGATCTATTAGTAGTATGCCCTAGTGCTCTATGGAAATTGAAAATTTTATTTTAATAAAATCCTTTTAGAAGAGTTTTTATCACATAAACCTGTTTAATGGGAGGAATTGATATGAGGTTACATTCCAATAATTTTTGTAACACCTTGTATGGAGATTATAGTAAATTTTTAAATTTTCTCCTTGGAAGAGGTAATATTGAATTCACTATTATGTTTAAATCTTTCTTATTTTCATTCGGTCTCACCTTGTATGGTGGCTTAGTAAGATTTTTTGCATGAGAAGTAGAAAATAGATTGGTTACATAATTTATATTATTCATTACCAATAAATTGACTTCTCTTTCCTTAGTGTGACATAAATATGTGAATGATAGAAACTTATTAAACATAATAGATTCATTTAGAGGTGAAAGTAAACTACATATGACAATATTGTACACATTTTATATTAATCTTAGGTGTCTTATATAGATTTTTAATTATTCAAATAAATTAATCTCCATTCCCATAGGAATAGGAAGAGTCTTCTTGGGAATGTGAAGTGAACAACCATCTTAGATTATTTGTTGTATTGCTTTGCTATTTTCTACTTGAACCATGAATATAATTTTGGATTGCACTATAGATTTCTCATTATCATTATGTCAATCATTTATTTTTCCTCACCATAGTATCAGAGCTATGATTGTTTTCTATTGGTAATTATTATTATGCATTCTCTACTCTTATCCATTCATTTATTCTAAAAGTTAGTTTTTATTTTCTCATTATACATAGTATATATTCAAGAATGTATTGGCTATTTAAGTCAATTATTCTTTGTCTCTAATATTCTCGAGGAGTTTCATCCTATTACAAGGCATGGTGAATATTAAATTGCATATTCCCTAATTTAGGTGTTTTTTATATTTCCAGACCTACATGAAGCTTCCACATGCCACCCTCACTAGAAAATATAACTTTAAAATTACTTGGAACTTGTTTTGGGATGTGCTATTTTACTAAATTGATAATTTATCAATTATAATAAGACATTTAGTTATCTTACGTCTATGTGATAATCTTGGTAAATTAATTTTTTGATGTTTTATTTATTGCAGTCAAATATAATTTATTTTTATTACATATAAAACCTAAAAAGATCATGAGATATAAATACTTTAGGACTTGAGGTGTTGCATGGTGATAACTACATTGTCTTGGCTAAGTATGAAAACTATATCTCATATGGACTATGCATAAATAGCATAAAACTATTTTTTTCTAAGTTATAATATATTAACATGTGGAAAGTGGTGAAGTTATCCTTCACAATGTGTTTTAACTCTCTAAAGGCTATGTTATATTCACATTTGAAGACTTAGTGGCACCATATGACCCACTAAGTGAAGCATGAATCTTCATTCAAGATTGTTGGCAGAAAGTTGATGTTTCATTTCAATTTATTTTCAAATATTGGATTTTTTCCAAAATATGCCACATATGGAGGAGGAAAAAGGTATATTTTAACTTTTTAAGAAAGTAAATTCCATTTTCAATTCCTTTTCCCAAAATTTTAAGCATTTAAAAGTTTATTTTGTAAAGCAAAATTTTCATCTCTAATGGTAAATTAAAAAATTGCCTTGAGAAATATACTTTATTCAAATTTGATAAAATAAACCAAATTATATAAGTAAAAGATAAATAATAATAATATCTATTCTTTTACTCATTCAATTTTATCAAAAAAAGGAAATCCAAACATCAATAAAAATCAAGTATATCATTAAGTATGGGGTTTTCTTATTAAATTAGCGTTAATAACATGGTGAATAAGTTTCACATACCAAATATGTACTAGATACCACTCTACTCTCACATACCTCAACACCTCTCTCAAGTACTTCTAAGTATATAAAAAGGTGAGATTCTTCCACATACCAACAAATATATAGAAAGGGTAGGTATACAAAGAGGTTTGGTATATTAGTTTGGTAGTATATAGAAAAGGGGGCCATTTGGAGTGCTAAGGAACTAATTTAGTGGTTTGAAAAAATTAAAACTCAAAACTCAAAATAAAATAATACATACCATAAAATAAATTATTTGCACAACATTGATCAAAAAAGATAACTCATTAGAATCATCTCTAAAATTGGATAGAACACTCATATTAGATGATTTATGGTTCAATATTTTCAATAGGGAGACACAACCAGTTGATCCAACTAAGAATGCAAAAGATATTTAGACATGAAAGGTATAAAACTAGAAAGCAATAGATTTTGATGAGGGCCTTAATAAACCAAGATGTATTTACTAATATTCAAGGGTAAAGTACTGCATGAGAATAATTTCTAAAATTTAAATTATTATATGATTTTCACTTAGAGTTAGAATTCATTTAGTTAAAGATAAAGTTAATGTTGTTCAACCTCAAGCTAAAATATGGTGATGTCATGAGATTAGATTTAGAAATATGTTTAATCAATAATTATGTGGATGTCATAGGTGTTAAAATAAACATATATATATGACCAAATTTATAAAATCCCTTTTTCATTACTTTTCAACCTATTTTGAGTCTTCATAGGAAAGCAATCAGTTGAAGACTCCCACATTTGATCAATTGTTTGAAACGATTGTGAAAAGAGAAAAGGCCTTTGGAAGAAAAAATGAGTCCATATGAGAAAGCCTATACTATGTAAATGGAAATTATTCCAAAACATCCAATAATGCCAGATCTTCCAAATTGAAGGAAATAATAAACACAAGAAGAAAAATAAGGGAAAAGGCAACAAAAATGAAAATCTAGGCGGTTAAATGAAAAAATAGAATGATAAACAAACCTATATTGAAAATGGTATGATAGAAATGAATACATGAAACTCATGAATTTATAACACCGTGGGATAAAATTTAAGTATTCTATAAGAAAATAGATAAAAAATAAAGAAATAAATAAAAGCGTTAAAATATGCTCAATTCACTAGTGAATATGTGTTTTCTCATACAGATGATGAAATAAATGCTATCTCAATCAATTCATCATGGTTTAATGCATGGATTATTTATTGGTGCCACTCTACATATGAATTTATGAAAACACTTATTTATGGAGTTTGGTGATGGAATTGGTGGTTCAGTATACCTTGTAGATAGATCAACTCTACAACCATAAGGAAGAGGTAAAATATGACTAAAATGTCCAAGGCTTATATATTTCAAAATTCAAAATGTTTCAAACCTTCCTTAATTAAAATAAAACCTATTATTAGTAGTGTTCATTAATTAATAAGGCCATTTCATCCTATTAAATAATGGTGGCATAACTATTAAAAGGAAATATGATAATGCAGTCACCTTGATTGGATATGAAGAAGGAAAATTTCTCAAACTTAGGGGTGAGCCATAAAATTCAATTAATTATTCTCATCTCATTGTAGACATAATGTCTCCAAATATTTTCTCTCATTCTAGATTCAGGAATACTCATTATAATAACATTCATGTATTGCAAAAAATGGTGTTACTAGAAATTTTACCTTTTTTAAATTCAAATGAAAAGTGTGAAGCTTGTATTTTGGCCAAACACACAAGAGAACCATTTCATAAGTCACAATTAAAATCTGATATAAATTTGTAATTGGTTCAGCTAGTGGTCATAAGTACTTCATGTTTTTCATTAATCACTACAACATAATAACTTGGATATAATTTATGATTAAAAAAATCATAAGGTTTGAGACTTTTTGAAATTTTCAAACCATGATTTAAAATTAAGCTAAAACCCACATCAAAACACTTAGGATAGATCATTTTGGTGAATACATTTCAAATAATTTTGAATCCTATCTCAATTAAAATGAGATCAAGCATCATCTCATAATTCATCACACTCCACAACAAAATGAAGTTGCAAAAAAGGTGAAAAAGAATGTGATGAATATGGTTCATGATATGTTATAATTCAAAGGGGTAAATCTGAACTTTTGGGCTAAATCAACTAAAATAATACTATACATCCACAAAAAATCACCATCAACAACCCTTCAATTCAAGAATCTATATTAGATGTGGTGTGGTAATCTTCCTTTAGTACGACATTTTTATATTTATATATCTACTTTCTACACATTGATTCCAAAAGATAAGAGGAATAATTTGGACCATGTGAGTCATAAATACATTCATTTTGGATATTCTAAATCCTTCAAGGCATACATTCTATATGATGAGAAAGAGAAGAAATTTCTTGTCTCAAGAGAAGTTGTATTTTGTGAATCCATAAAGGACAAAGCTAACTTGATCAAAAATTGAGTCAATTTGATAAATATTCAAAGTTTTATTTATACATGTAGAGTGATTTGGATGTTATAAAAAAATGAGTAGGGGACATACAATTGGGAATAAATTAACTCTTTATTGTCTCCTATACATGAGAATGAAAAAACCTATTCTTAAAGGAGAAAATTAAAATTCATTATGCAATGAATAGGGGACATAAAAATATAGGAAATAAAGTGAATGAACTTTAGAATATGAAATTAAAGCACTTAAAAAACATAAAAATATGCCTAAATGGGCCACCTAGACATTAAATGATGTCAGAACTGATGAAGTTGGGAAAACAAACACTAGAATGACACATTCAACTAGATCACAATTAGACAAGTTCCTTGAAAAAATTCAATATAATTTTAAGAAACTCACCTTAAATGATTCTCTAGAAGAAGAAATCAATGTTGTGTTTTATTCAGAATCAACATATTTTAAACAAGCTAAAAAGTTTGAACCTTGGATAAAAGTAATGAAAGATGAGTATATTGCATTGGTAAAATAATGGATTTAAAAATTGGTTGATCCTCCATATGGACGAAAATAAATTGATTTTACATGGGTTTATGACAAAAAATATAAGGTTGATGGCTTACTTGACAAGCATAAAGATAAGTTTGTCACAGAGGGATAAATATGCTCAAAAGGAAATAATTGAATACAATTAAATATTTCCACTTACAAAAAACTGGACTACCATTCAAACCATGTTAGTTTTGGAAGCTCAAAATGGATGTAAAGGTCACCAAATAGATGTCAAAATTGCATTTTTGAATGGTGACCTCAAGTAAATAATATAAATGACACAACTAAATGTTTTATAGTGAATTACCAAGAGCACAAGGTATGTAAACTTGAAAAAAAATTATACAGTTTGAAACAAGCCCCTTGAGCATCGTATGATAAACTAGCCGAGCACCTCATGAACATGAATTTAAAACATTTTGCATTTGAATATTCAATTCTTTTCATAAAAATAATTGTATTTATGATAGTGTATATTGACGATTTTCTCATCACAGGGAACAATGAATGGTATAATATAAAGTTCAAATCATAGTTGATGGAAAGCTTTGAAGTGATTGATTTGAGTTATATTCATTACTATTTAGGTATTAAAGTGATTCAAAAATGAAATTATATCTTCATCACATAGAAAAATTACATTAGTGACATTTTGAGCATGTTCAAAATGGAATATTTTAAGCCTCTCAACATGACCATGGAATAAAATCTAAAATCAACATTAGAAGATATAATATATTTTGTTGATTCCACTAAATATAGATAACTTATTGGAAGTATGATTTATGTGACCATAGCAAGACCAAGTATATATTTTATTGTTGGTTTTATTTCAATATTCATGGAACAAACTAGAGAGAGTCATTGGGTAGCAACAAAAAGAGTCCTTATATATCTCAATGGAACACATAATTTTTGTCTCAAATACTCTAGGGCAAGAAACTTTAAACTTGTTATTATTCCTATTCTAACTATACTACTAACCATAAAGATGGGAAATCTACCATGGGTTTTTTGATGAACTTGGGACAACAATTTTTAGTTATAAATCCAATAAACAATAAATGACAATGATTTCTTCACCAAAATGAAAGTATATGGTTGCTTTAGAGGTAACTAGAGAGATTTTGTGGCTTAGAAGGGTTCTTTCCAATTTCTAGTAAAAATAGGTTTTGTCAACGCTTCTTATGGTTGAAAACACTTATAAAATGCAAATGGAAAATAATCTAATCTTTCACAACCAAACCAAGCATATAAATACAAAACTTCAATTGATTTAACAACATGTGAAATTTGACACTGTCAAGTTGCAAAATTACCCTATATCAGTTCAACCAATAAACATCTTTAAAAAAGTGACATTTGAATGCCTTACAATTCCTTAGATACCATAGGATTCATAGTCTTAGATAACATGCTATTATATGATAATACATACTTTGTAATAGGCTCATTCGATTCTTTTTTGAGTTGAGAAGTCTAAGCATATGAAATATTTTCACTTATATTGATTGAGAAATATGGAAGGAAAAAATATGCCAAAGGATTGAATGCATGAGCTAAATAACGTGTTAAATCTTAAAAACATCTTTGATCATACACTTTTAAGCTTCTTAGAAATAACTTGGTGAAAAACCTATTATTGGATGCATATTCCAAACATGCTATGTAAAATTCTCTCAAATGTTAGTTGGGGTCATGTTTTCCATCATACAATGTAAGCTTAGGTGACATAAAACTAGTTGGTAAAGGATACATTGAAATATATTGATATAGTGGAGCATGCAATAAAGTTTGTCAATCAAGTTCTTGATTATGTTTTGAATAAATTTGTTCCATTTATAGCACCTTAGTTTGTAGATCTAAAATAGTCTCCATAAGGGATTGTGCATCAAGAATAGAATGTGTGTTGACCAAAGGCAGTGTAAAAAGTGATTTAGTAGAGATTTCCATATTGATATATTAAAACCCATGAGTTTACCCCATAATATATGTTGGTATTAAAGTTGTGTTGAGTGATGAAGATAAAGGAATTGAATCCATATAATTAAAATTCTCATATTTATTAATTGTAATAGCACTTTTAATTTACAAAAGTGTTTTCAAAATTGTATGATAATTTTGAGATTATTCACAAATTATTTATTGAGATTTATTAATAATTTTCACTTTATTAATCTCTAGGTGGTCAAAACCTATAAGTGTAATTACATATTGATGTTTGTCTTGAGATTCAATGTTGTATTGATTAAATTGGTTATGCTCTAAAGTATTATCATACACTTCTATATATTTAGTTTGTTCATTAATATTTGAAAGTTATGATATACCCTTGTTCTTATCCATCTTATTTGTCTTATAAAAATAAATATGAATATGATCAAATTAAATAAAACTTATTCTAACACCTCTTATAATATAGGTAGAAACAACTTTCTTAGATTGCATAAAATATGAATAAAAAATTAGAAGATTGTTATTAACAAATAATTTACCAAATATGAAAACCCTAATAAAATAATTAGAAACAATAAAAAGAAGGAAATAAACCCTAGCAACATGGATGGTTAAGGTTTAAAATATTTAATCTATATATGGATTAACCAATATGTTTTATCAAAATTTGTGAATTAAACAATTGTTAATCTAATTATGACAAACTACTAAGTAAAAATTAGAATGCAAAATATATAATAATTACAAAAGACTAATTTGAAACTTATTATTTATAGGAATATGGTAAAAATAGAAAATACTAAAGATAGATAACTTAGTTGGAACTAAGATCTAATGTATTTCATAATCTATGTGAGGTTGTTGTAAATTAATACTAGGTCTCTTTTGGAATTTAAGACAAGGTCATACTATTAGAACAAGGTTATCTTGTGTTGTCTTATATAGGGTGTGTCAAAATTTTATAGGGTCTTTTTTACCTTTATATAAATTTAAATCAATTTACCTTCACATATAGGTATTGTGTGTGTATTTTTGGTCACTCAATTCACTATGGAATCCATTATGTACCTTCTTATTCACTTAGAACCCTAGCTCAGTATATAATAAGGAACAAATGTCATAGATTGGGAAAAATAGGTTAGTGGTTGAAGTTATGCTTAACCTCAATACACCTATGTTGTGTGTTGCCTACATACCAATACTATGAAGAGGGATAAAACTCCATGTATTTATCCCATTATATGGTGGTGTGTGTGAAATAGTGGTGTAATGATATATTTTGGTGTAATCATGTCCTTCAAAAATGACTTGTGACCTTGGAAGCATTTTTAGTCTTATCTCAAGACTACTTGGGATGTGTGGACTCAATAATGGGAATAATAGGTGATTTCATCTTGATATGAATTTAGAATAAATATATCTTTTTAAATATAGAAACCTCTTACCAACTAGTGAATAAATGAATGTAAAATGTGCTTACATAGTGGTATCTTTGGGATTTATATGAATGGGACTTGAAAAACCTACAAGAAAACCCACTAGGTGAATTTTAATTTTAAAAAAATATCCATTATTTGGAAGGAGTATGAAATTGACATCTTCTGACACTATCAATGAGTGGGATTATCTTAAAGGAGTGGCCTTCTATAAGGAGTAATGATAACTAAATTAGAAGTGTGAATTAGTCTAATAGTGAGTATAGGCTACTTGGAATGAAGAATATGAATATAAAATATCATAATTGATTAAAGATAAGAGTCATCCACATAGAATTAGAGTAATAATAGTTTAGAACCATGAAATTGATCATAGGCTAAGTGTGTATAAGGAGTGGTAAAAATTTAATTATTTTATCATTAAATTTTAATTTTAATGACTACACATGGTTGAAATGATTTTGTGAGCCACCAAATTCACAACACCCTGGATTACCACTTATTTGACCAAGTCATGAAGATAATGGAATTTCTTGAGGAAAAAATCAAGATAAACTTGATGTTTTTTCAACTAATACATACCCAAGATCAGATAATATTAACTTAAGAGTGAAAATAATAGATTTACCTTGGTTTTCAAGACCCCAAGATCAAATTATTCTTTCTCCAAACATTCTAACAAAAAAATTATTTTCCTTGTGCCAAATTATACCTCCCACACTTATCTTAGCTTAGAGTTTATAATTTTATATTTATAATCAATAGAAGGTGAGATGAAAATATCCACAGAACTAGAATCAATCAAAATTTCTAAATGAAAACAAAAATTATTATTCTAATTTCAATTAGAGTGGACTATATTATGATTATAAAAAACAATTTAGATTTGGTGATTAGTCAACATATTCTTATGCAATAATGGGAAATCATTTTGGTAGTGGTTATCACCACACTCCTAGAATTACACACTCTTTGTGGAGGTAATGGAATAATATTTTTTTTGGTGTCTAGTCCATGAGATTTAACTTAAGGTTACTTTTCCTACCACTTTTCCTTATAAAATTATGAGTCTTAAGACCCTTATTCATGTTCTATTTCTTGCCATAATTAACATACTTTCCAAAAAAATTAATTTCAGTATTTCTATGAAATTTTTACGAATAAGAGAATTAGGATTCTTAGGTTTGGATTGTAGTCTATTATTCCTATATCCTTGTCTTGGATTTTGGTGAGACTTATCCTTTTATTATACCTTATGATTAGATTCAATAGATAAAGCCAAAGTATGAAGGTTATTCACGTTAACATCATTCATTAAAACCTTTTGAAAACCCAACTTGAACTTTGTTACATTTATCTCTTCATCATTCATATAATTGACATAATAAAAAATACCAAGGTATTTATTTTCATATTTATCTACAATCATATTACCTTGTTTAAAAATATTAAAGAAAGTATTTCTATACTTCTTATAGGCAAAATTTAAATACCTCTTCCAAAACCACTTATCATATGTTTCCAAAGTAATGGTGATAAAATCATACCCCTTGAGATCAAAAAGATAATTATACCATTATGTTGCATCATGAACAATAGGGAGGCACTAATATGATCCTTCACATTAAAACTTATATTTTACAAGGTAAATTATTTTTTTACAAAATGACCATCGATGCATCAATAGAATCACTAGTCTCTCCTCTAACATAAGTAATGGGAAATAGATTATTAATTTATTTAATGATAATATTAGTGGCCACTTGGAGTTTGGTTGTTCATTATTTACCTCTATGTGTTCTTACCCTTATTGATTATTACCATACCCTTCAATATTTTCCAAACTATTACCATTGTATCCAATTTATATTGAATGTCATGAAACATATCAAATATTCCACTCAAACTAACATAATTTATTATCATGTTTTTGGCATTATCCTAATCGATATTATTGTCATCATTTGGATCATTTCCAACCACTTGAGAGGGATCATTCCTCCTTTAGTATAGTTTATTATTTGGCCACCTCTACCTCCATGAAAAAGGTTATTGTTGAGTCCTCCTTTTCCTATTTGTGTTCTAAAAAGCATGAGATATATAAGCTATTATTTACACTAAAATGTTTTCCCCCAAATATCCCTTAGTGTTGGAACTTGGCTCTAATACCAAATGTCACAACCTAAAAAATTTGAAAATTTTGATTTTATTAATTATGTTCAGCAAATGATCCTCCAATTTATTCCAAAAATATAAAAGAATCCAAATTTAATCACACTATCAATTTATATTGTAGAGTTTGGATAGGAATATGTGTGAACCTAATACATTATGAGTGAGTTGGTAACATAAAGATTAGTTTACATAAGAACAACATTTATTTACTATAAACATGATAATGATTGGTGATTAATTAAAAGATTGTATAAATGGGAATTCCTCTTAATTAATAGCATATTTCATGAAATACATCATAATGTAACCTATAAACACACCTTCCATTTCTCTGAGTAATATTAAGATGACATCCATCCTAGACCAACACATCTTTGAAAATTTTAAGATTGATTTACTTATCCCAACAAGGTTTAATATTACCCTATGAATTCTTTGTTGTTCTTTGTGTATTATTTGATCCTAATATAGTTACATAATTTCCTCATGTGAAAAAATCCATTACTATCATTATAACATACTAAATTAATATAATGCTTCTTATTTGTCAAATGATACTCTTGGAGTAAAAAACATCCAACTATCAAGCAATACTCTAGTTAAAGTGGTTTAGCAACATTTAAATTTTATAAAAAACTTATATCTAGATCATTTTATAAGCCATTGAAGTTGAATAAAATTAAAAATTTGTTAAATGCCAAATCTTATTGAACATGTCTATAGGTATGTAATAATAATTTTTATTATAAAAACCGATAATCACTCAAGTAAATGATTTAAACTCATGGATGAAAACAAATTATGACTATAGATTTCCTATAAAACATACAATTTGAAATTCATTTTATAACCATAATGTTTAACCTTATGATTAATTATTTTTGTGTTAACTAAATAGGGTATTAACCCATTTTATGTTAACGCAGGTTTAGTAATTCACTTACCTTCAGATTAAGAACAAATAGTATCACAAGTATACCTAAATAATTCATATATTTCTATATTTTTTTTCCATTTAACATCTATCTTAACATATCCTTATGACATTGTATTGACCTTTAGTTTAAATACTATTTTCATCATTACATCTGTAAATTTTATTTATATCTAAGTAAGAACTCACCATAAACTTATGATCTAAATAATAACACAATAAGAATTAAACCACAATTATCATTATCACCCTGACCATTTCTTGATCATATATCTCATTTTCCTTATAGGCAAAAGAGTAATCATTAATTAAATTTGTTTGTGATAACTAGATAGAATTTATATTACAACTAAAAAATATCAAGTGTACTCAAAATAAGGTGCTAGATTATAACACAGTACAATAGAATTCAAGTAATAAAATATGAAAACATTTATCTTAAGAGTATAAATTTATGTAGAATAATTGTAAGGATAATGTGATCGTAATTTTTTTGGTATAAAATATATTCAAGATCAAAATTATTTTATAAGTGAACTACTCCTATAAAAATAAATGAAACCAAGAAACCAACACCATTACACATTTATTCTAAAGTAACAATTACTTTATATTATACCACAAGTTTGTAATCCCCCCATTTTTAAAAAATAGAATAAATATAATTCAAATACAAACTTAAATAACTCACTGCTTCTCTAATTTATTAATTAGGAAATAACTAAATTTATTCTATCACTACTAAGAACTTTAGTTTAGAAATTATAACCATTCAAGCTCCGTACCATCACCCAAAACTAGTATTACGAATCTATTAAATAAAAAAAACCAAAATTTCACATAGTCACCAAAACCAATATAAAAAAAGAGGAGAATGTTCAAAACATAAGACTCATGAAAAATATTTTCATACTCAACTACAACTAACCTATTGTTTAATATATTTTTAATTGAAACTAATCAAATGATTAGATATAAAACTATTAAAATGGAAATGCTAGAATATATATTTTTTATATTAAAATATAGTATGCTACATAATTTTACAAAATTTAAAATTTAATAAAAATAGTAAATGAGCCTAAAAATACTAAAGCCTCCTTTAAACATATTTAACACTTACTGTGTAAGCTAACTGTGAGTGGAATTTTCTTGAAAATACATGCAAACATTGTCAAATTTGAAAACTAAATTATAAATTATATTCAGACAAGGCCATAAAAAGAGGAAAAGGGCATAATGTATAATTTTTTATTGATTATAACCATGTATTATTTAGTTATGTAACTACATTTTTTATATGGATATGTGCACTTGTAAATGAGGGATTCCTTATTTTGTGTAGTATATGAATAGATATGGGGAAGACTTGTAAAACATAAACCATTATTTTTGCATAATAAATAAGATATAAATCAAATATAAATGGAATAAAGGTGTAAGGGGAATAATGAAGCTATCCTTAAAAAACCTTTCATAATCTAAGTACTACTTATAGATCCAACATGGGCCTCATGCCAATCTAATTCTCCCTCCTAGGGAGATTATGTGATATGTGATTATGCAAATATATAACTATAACTAGAAAATTGATTAAAATTCTTGACATTAGATGTCATCGACCTATAATAAATAATATTCAAACTTGATCGATGATTTTTAGAAAGAAGCATAATTGAAATTAGAATAAATAGTGTTCTTTTGCTCAATGTGTAGTAATTTGAAATCAGCTTGAAAGGGGGTTTCATGTAACAACCCCGTTGGGTTTTAACAAAATAGAATAGTTGCACATATTCATCCAACGTATTTCACCATGAGATATCTAACTAAGTTATCTTTAACTAATTGTATTATATTAGTTAACCTCATAAGGTTTATAGCTAATCCATTTAGATAATGATCACCATGGAAATGATATAATAATTTATGAATAATGTTAAATGTCTAATAAAGATTGTATTTATTTAATTAAAGTAATAATACAATTTTAGCCATGGGTGGTACAACATTATTTCCACTCTATATAACTATTAATGAATAAATAGTATAGTTTCAACAATAATAAAGTCTCAATAAATAATTATACAATGATACATAGTTCCATGGAGCATGAGTTCTCTATGAACTCAAGTATATATATATATATATATATATATATATATGTAAGCTCAAGTGTAATCTATAGTGTATTATTTATATTGGAAGGGAGAGAATTATTTGAGTGTTTCTTCACACCAATGATGGACCATCGATCTCCCAACAAATAAATGGACATCCCTTCATGGATAGGTAGATAATGATGGTGTGAGAATACAGAGTGACAAACCAAAACCTGTGTGCTATGAGATAACTAATACATGATGTGTACCATAAATAAATCCATTCTTACTTGATATTTCATAAATAGGTAAACTATATCAAACACATGAAATTACAATTTTTAACTATAAACATTACTTTGGCCAAAGTTTTCAAATATTTAATGATCTCTAGGATAAGTCAATTTCATACACACTATTCAATTGGATTATACCATATCTTCCATTGATGACACTAATTAAGTTAGTGGAATCCATCCACTACTTATTTAGTGTTATAAATGCAATATTTGGTTAATAATATAATAATATAAAAACCAATAGATTCAATTAGAATATTCCCTATTAGAAGATATAAAATATGCTAAGTAAAGAAATATTAAATACATTCATTTAGTCCATCAAATGTGATTCAATGAATATAATATCAT